>JAAGWI010077076.1:0-15186 GCA_012274505.1 Galium porrigens var. tenue
CAGTTTTTTCTATCGAGGTCTAGAGAAAACCGCGCTCTAAATTCTCACAGTGAACTTCGATTAGTTAGTTTATGATGCGATATATCAGTTTCTGTTACATTTTGAATTAATACCAATATGTTTCTGTGCTGGTTTCGTTTACTAACATGTGTTTTCGGATGTTACTCAATTTAGTTAGAAATGAAACTAAGCGAGTGAAAGAGGAAGCTGACAGCATGATGAGGTCAAAGGGACTAATCTGTACCCATATCTTGGAAAAACAGCAAAAAATAGCTTCACTGGAATTGGATTCATATAACCTCAGCCAGGTTAGTAGTCTTCTGTCCCATTCCAAATTGTTGCAGATTATTTTTTATCGTCACTTATCTCCCTACGTACTGAGCTACCGATAACCTCCTGTGGGTGGAATTAAGAGGATATGTTTGGTTAGTAGAAGAACATGACTAGAGATTGGGCTTGCATTCAGCAATAGTAGTTTCAGGTGGAAAGCTAGTATATTAACTAACATGAACTGGGTACATAAGTTGTTTCACTTTCATCATGTGAGATGGGTAATTATACCATTAAGTAAAATAGGCTTGCAGATTGAGCTACTATGATAAGATCACCCCGCATTTTCTTATATGAAAAACTGATGGGTTGATGGTTTTCTCTTATCGTGTTAAAATATATGCTTCCAGACACTGGACCTCATGCAACAAGAAAGAGCCTCTATGTCAGCAAAGTTGAATGAGAAAAGGTAATCTGAAAGACTTGTGCATTCTATTTTAAATTTTCTAGATGGCTGTATTATGATATACTAAACTTACACCATCAAAAGGTCAGGTAACTCGATCATTTTGTTAAAGCTGAACTTATGACATTAAAGGATGAATAACTTTAGACATCTGTTACAGAGCTTATTATACTAAAGCCGGTGACGATATTGAAACTGGACTCAAGGATCAACAGGTTTAATTCCCATGTATTTTCCATTTGTGTGTAGCCTGTGAAGTTTATCATACTGATCTCTCACAAGTGTTCCTCTTCTGCAGGAGTGGATTAATGTTCACAAGCATAGCAACATTAATACAGTGAATGACTTGGTATTTGAAAATTTCATCTCTTCTCTTGGCTATGTGTCTTGTGATTTTTTATAACATCAGAGTTTCTAACATTACTGCATCTCCTTTCTGTCAAAATAATCTCATTCATGTAGGATATATAGTAAAATTGAAAAGGATGATAAGATTGGGATTGAGGAAATAAGAAATGGTTATATCCCAGATATTGAACTAAAGATAGATATTAAACTTACCCAGACCCAGAGATTTGGCCTTTTCTTGTAATACATTGCTTGCTGAGTTTAGCATTCACATTTCTCCTTGTCAATTGATTTCTCTAATCATACCAGTCCATGAGTTTTGGCTCCAGGAATAGTAGTAATCAGTTTAACTATATGCAGATGGAAAACAAAAGCTGCCACAAAACTCGTGATGATGGAGGTATGTAACAAATAAGTATGTTATTTATAATGACATGTTCTCAACTGAAAAGCTCTATTGATCTGGATGTTCGAACTTGTACTTTAGATACTGAATCCTTAGAGTAGATACTGTAGATTAGATTTTAATGATGAAGTCTGCCTGTCTTATTTGTTAAAAGCTGACAAATAGCTTGGACCTGATTGGCCTGCTTTCTAGAACAAAGTCCTGGATGGATCATTTTAAAAAAGAAGATACGCAAGAAGTAAGATTCCAGTAGGTAGGATGTGAGTCTGGGAATATGATGGTAGTTTAACATAATTGTTGAGAACCAATCAAAAACTGCCTTTAAATTTTGAGATTTAGTTATTTGCTGTTGGACGTGGATCTGTAGACCAGTAATTCAAGCATACAGAAGTGGAAAAAAAGAAAAAAGGACACCAACTAAACAAAAATTTCAAACCTCCCAATTGCATACTCAATATCAGGATTCTTTCTCTGAGATAAATTAGATAATAGGCATTGCGTTATACCTCCTTCAAGATGTTTTAACTGAACATAAGTTATGGTATATTTTTCCATGCATACTATAGCGTTTTCTTGCACAAGTGGGACATGAAGAGCTTGGTGATCATTCTTCCTATGTGCTATAATTTGATCTCACCATCTCTAGAGTTGCAGCTGATTGTTACGAACGGCACAGTATTGAAGTTGGATGATGCAAAAGCCAAGTATAATCAGATGACCCAGGTGAAACACAATCTTGTTTCGGAGAATTGCAAGGTAAAACTATCTACATCTGGACATTTAAAGTTAGTGCTTATTAACTCATATATTATATGTGTTCCATCTATATTTTGATGACTTGTGACTATAAGAATATCAAAGCTATTGAGGTGTTCTTGTGTGCCATGCTTACAAGTATAAACTTGCTATTGTGCAAAACCTTCAGGATGAGATATTTCTCCCTGTATGTCTCAGTTAGATTATGTCTAATTTGTTCATACAATATTCACTTGTCCGATGTAAATTGATTTGTCCATGTAGATACAGCAATGCATGGAGTTAGTGAAGGGAAAGATTCAAAGCTTTGCTAGTGTACGTGACTTAAACTGGCTATTTATTGATCTCTTAGTCCAAGACTATTATCTTTGCTGATAATTTATTTATTACTCCCTGGATTCCACTAGAAGAGTCCTATGTCAGAAATCAACTTTAGTACCTAACTGAAATTGTTTTGATATACTGCAAATTAATGTCTTATGCCATATATATTATAACATTAGTTTGTTGGCTAAAAAAATGAGGAACCAAATGAGAATTATTGGATTAAAATAGTTGTACCTTCGCTCAAATTGTTACAAGTGAAAATTTGTAAGACTCTTCTACCGAGTAGGATAAAATGCAGAAACATCATAAAAGATTAAGAAGCTCATATAACTCATTTTAATTTATTGTTTTTACTGAAATGGCACTGGAGTTTGTGTCCTGTTGGGAAAATTAGTGTTTACGGTTGACCACTTATGTTACTGAAGTGACACTTTGGATTATTGAAATGGAAAAGAAAGGATAGATACTTGCAGGCTGTCCATGGATGGATAGGCGTTGAGGTTTTTTGTTTTGGAATTATAGATTCAGCCAGCGCTTTCAAACATGGATATCAGTCAGTTGGATGAGGAACTTCAAGCTCTTCTAGGAGACAAAGACGGGGAAGCTGAGTATTTGCAATCTCTACAGCTTCAAATTGTGACTTTGAAGGTAGGATACTTGTCCGAGTATGTAGAAAAATTGTTGTCCAATGGATTTTCTTGATTTACAACACAATCAATGCACGTTACTTTCAACTTTCTAGTTTGTTTACCAGGACATATTGAACATACACAAATGATGAGTCCAATTTTCTTGTTTGTTTGCCAGGAAATTTCGCAGATGGTTAAATGCTCTTGTGGAACGGAGTACAAGGTGGAAGTCAGTCATTGTATGGAGTAAAGAATATCTCATTTAAACATAGTATGGAAGGCCCTTGATGAATGAACATGTCACTGTGTGAACAAAAGGTTGAGGTTTTTTTAGAGCAGGCATATGTAGTATGATGAAATTGAGGAGAATCGGTCATATGGTAAATAAAATTTCTTTTAAATATCTTCGTCTCTGTGGTCAAACCAAAGATAGCTGGTTGAATAAAAAATGCATTGTTTAAAATGTTTTCACTGAAACTTATCATGTTTCCATCTCAGATAGCATTGTTTTGACTTTTGAGTTGGAGAATGCTAGTCTTTTGTGGCTCACTTATTCCCTGAATCGCTTAATCAGGTGGCAGAATGTAGAAGCCTTTCCTTTATATATTCAAGTGCACAATTATTACATTATTTTGATCTCTAGATGCACTATGCATTTGTTTGTGTATACATATCTGTGTATATATGTGTAGCGTTCTGTGTCTTACAGTTATTATGTGCAAGTATACAGTAATACTCCCAGAGAAGGAATAAAAGTGAACCGTTTTTTAAACCATCTTGAATGTGGCCAGAGCTGTAGAGATGTCAGGACTTTCAAAACCCTGTGCAATGGCTATGTTGGTGCTGTCCTGAGGGACCACGTCATCCCTTTTGTAGCTGTCTTCGCTATGAAGAAGCATTTCACTCCCATATTCCACTGAACCTTTCAGGATTATAGTCTTGTGAAGGCCTACAAGCAAATCCTCATAATCTGTATCCCCTCTTTCTCCCACAAATACAACCATTTTTGAGATCTCAATACCCCACCTGATTGATAGGTACCTGTTGAAATGAAAACAGAGCCAGTCATTGTCATTTTGATGTTAAAGCACTCTGTGAAATAAGTCAACAGACTAGTAGAACAGGGGGACTGACCTCAGTGACCGTGCTCTTGATGCAAAAAGTGGTAGAACGTTTAACCTTGTTGCAGCTTTTGTATAGATGAGGTTACAGCGAAATCCTCTCATGCGTAACCTCTGCCTTATGTCATCGATTTTCCTAGTCTGGAATATGGTAGTTAATGGGGTTATTATTCTGGGAATATAATTAACCAGGAATGATTTAAAGTTTGTTATCACATTTAGGCTTCAGATGAAGATCTTAAAGAGAACAGTTAAAGATATAGTACCTTAGACCCTTCTCTTATTGAATACGAGTAGCATCGGGAGTTACATGTACTTTTGCGTGCTTCAATGTCATTATCTGTTCCACTTTCTGTCTGAGCAAGCTTAGGCACCATAGATTTCACATTGTCACCTGGCCACCTGTACTCAATGTGAGCTTCATAGTCTTCATCTACCGACAAGTCTCTCCATGGATAGTAAATTTCACTTCCACTGCTACAAACCAATGCATCAAAATCTTCTACTTTCACAGTGGAGCTTTTTAATGCTTCACCTAGCTCTGATAAAGTCAAAGCGGTCAATAATACTAAGCCTATCTGGCTGGATGTCGGATTCAGAACATGCTTTATGTTATTGATTATCAGTGGCAAGGTCTCTGTGACAGTTCCATCATTACTGTAACAGTCGGTAGCAACCACATACAACCCTTGTCTCCTTCCTGGATAGTAGTTAATGATGGGCTTGACATTACCAGCCACCTTTCTTGTTAGCATCTCTGCAAGATCTTGCTGTCTTGAAGCTGCATCGAGTTCTCCATTGACCTTGAATTCTCCATCAACAGAGAATCTTAGGGAAAGATCTTCAACACCTCTTAAAGATTCACTCATAGGCTCTTCAGGATTTGGCACAATAGATAGACGATTAGTAGGATTGCGGTTGTGGCACTGCTGAACTTGCGAGAGGTAATTTTGGCAGTGCTCTGGCCATGAGAATCGGTGGATATTTTTAAGACCACTTTTCCGACATTCAAGCCATAGATTCTTGTCAGCTACAAGCTTGAGAAGAGCATCTGATATAGCATTCTGGTCATGCGGATCTATAAGTAGCCCGTTGTTAAGCACCTGAGGTAGAAAAGATTGAATTGAGTTACCCTCTTAGATGGAGTCAGTGAGGATGGTTTTTTTTTTTTTTGGCTTAAATATACTCTCAAATCCTATATAACAAACAGCACACACTAATGTCTAGAACTCCAATTTCCTGACAGTATGTGATTTTGTTCCATGGATTTTTCTTTTTCATGTGGTGTTTATGGTTCAGGGTGTTAATTACACCGTAAACTTAATTTTTACCTTGAGGATATCCACAGGTCCACCATTCTTTGTTGCAACAACAGGTAAACCATATGCTGCTGCCTGCAAACAAAGAAATGTTAGACTGTTAGAAAATTGTAACATTCTTTTTAGTTGCAGCAATTTCTTTAGTAAACTTTAACTTGTGAATGAAGTATTGATATTACCTCAATAACAGTTAGACCAAATGGTTCCACAAGAGCCGGATTGATGAAGACTCCCTTAGTTTTTGCTGCCAGACGATATATGTGAGGAACATCCTGCTGCTTATGGTGCTTTGGATACGCCACTTGACCATACAAATTGTACTTATCAATGAGCTTAAGTACTGTAGTGAGGACGTGTGAGCTGCTGTTGGACATGTCTTCTATGTCGTCTCTGTTACCCAGTATAAGTGCCTAAGATGAAACATAGACTGCTGTTTGTATAGCTCTACACAGTATTGTTTTCATGAATTTGAGTGGAAGAAGAAAAATGCAGAATACCAGATTGGCTAGTTCACGAAGGGGTTGGCATTCGCCAAAAGCCTTGAGTAATGTGGTAACATTCTTCTTAGGATCTGGTCGTGACAATGCAAGTATCATGGGCTTGTGTGGATTTGTGAAGAAACGCATTATCTGCACTCAACGGCATCAGAAGTAAGTATAAACTAATATGCTGTCATCATTATTATTGTCATTTTTCTATCCTAAATGATTTGTTTGAGAGTTTAAATTAACCATCATTTATTAATTTCTACTTGTTTATCATCTGTCTAATTTGAAGATAGGTACCTCGGACCAAATAGGAGGCATTGGCCTTTTTTGAGTTCTGTCAGCTCCGATGAGTTTTTTAAGATCTGCATCACCCTCTAATGTGTCTTGTGCAGTCACACCGCTGAAGTCCATGCCTGGTGGTATCACCTGCTCCGGAATTAGCTAGTTAGATGGCCTGATTCGGTCGGAGGATTGGTATGGTGCTTTAATTAGGAAAGAAAAAGTGCATACCACCATCCTGGGCATGTACCGTCCCAGACAGCTGACTCCTCTGCGCCTGCGTACCCTGAGTTTCCTCTCCAACTGGATGTCAAAACCATCATAGAGTCCCCACTGCTCTTCAATCTCTTGCCTTGTGCTAGTCACCACCATTTCTGCAGCATCAAGTCCCAATTCTTCAGCTTCGATTCTCCTAAGTATTTTGTAGGTGGCGTTGATGTTCTCCCTGGACAGTCTTCCTTGTTTTAGCAGCTGTTCGAGTTTGTTCCTCCCTAAGGAATGGCCTGTTAGCACCATTGGGACATTTAAGATTCCAGATAACTGTGCTGCTGCTTCTCCTGCATCGGCATAGTGGCCGTGGATTACATATGGCCATGTTGGTTTCCCGCCATTGACCTCATCTCCTATAGCTTTTCCCATGGTCACAATGTGGGCCAAGGCTCCATCTACAAATTCAGGAATGTATGCCCACAGTGATTCCTTTGGAATGTATCTGCGGCAAACTCAAATTCAGGAACATTCTGCAAGGTTAGGACAATAATTGGGTATTCTTAGCTTGAATGGTCTTACTTTTCTCGAGGTCCACAAGGGATTCGGACAATATAGGCACCACAGCTACCGAATCCGTCAGACGGGCAGCAAAGCATCTCAATTGGTTCACCGTAGCTGTAGTCAACATCCGGGGATGTGATTTGTCGAGTCAAAAGATCGACTCGATGCACCCCTTCGGTATTGGCCAGTGCTCTGGCGAGTTCCACTGCATACTTAACCTATACCATATAGAGAATGACTAGTGCATCAGATTAAGATGCTAATAGGTGGTATTATGCTGATTTTGATTGCTGCTCATCAGGTAATTAGACTCATCTTAAACTTCCCAAATTTTGTCTTCAATTCCAGCAATAGGAGAGAGAAAGCTAGACTAAGAGCTAATTGTGCATATGTTAAATAAATGAATTGGTCAGTATTCCGCTACCTGACCGCCAGTGTCAGAATCTCGGCCTAGTTCCATGTTGTCTCCACGCACCAACCCGTGAAGACTGCATAAACAGTTTGAATGGTATCGTGAAGGTTGTGACTGTTATTTGTTTCGAAAATCTCATGAATCTTGACAACAAATTTTACTTTGCTGGTGGTGATATTATTTCCTATCATATGGACTTTGAATTTTTCCTGAATACATATGATATAAGAGAGAGAGTAGAATGTGTACCTGATGAGTACGATGTAAAGTTGCCTAGGTTTCTCCTCGTAATTCCATAGCGTTGCAACAGAATTTGTCCTTGTGATGATATCAGGTATGGGCTCTGATTTTTCCTTTTCACCTTCAGAGAGTTCAGAGAGATCAGCAGCGGCATCACTCCTACCCTTTTCCCTTTCAACCCTGCGTGTTACAAGCTTCTGTGCATCATCCCAGGCTACCTGCAACAAACAAAATTTCATGCTCAGCAACTCATTCTGCAATTGTGTGTGCAGAAAAGCATTAGTGAGCGAAAGAGACCTGTTTCTTCTTGCGTGCTAGATGCCAGATACGCCAGCACATGTTCTCCAGCCGATTGTTCCTCTCTCGAGATTTCCTTGTTGCCACCACCTGCATAATCCAGGTTCTGTTTAAATATATCCACCTTGTGTTTTTCCTTATGGAAGTGTGATTATTTGAAGCAAGGAGAAGAAGACTAACCTTGATCCAAGTTCTATAGAGGTCAGACTCATCGAAGCTGTTGACAACTTCTTCGACAAAGTACTTGGTGGGACTGAACACACTCCCCTCCTTCTCTTTCTGAACTTGAAATTTCTCAAACTTGACAGTCTCATCAAACCTTTTATCACTGATGCTTTTGTTGTTTTTCGAACTGCTATTGCTTCTCTCACTTCCCACCTTGAGTATTGCTTCCAGGTACCCGTTCAGCCATTCGTTTCCCGCCATATGGCCTCTCTCACTTCTCCCTCCCACAAATATAGAGAGCTGAAGAGAGGGAAAATGGTAGAGACTTTGAAATCTCAAGTTAGAAGCAGCCTGTTTTTAAAGGGTTTGGCACAAGTGACAAAAGTAAGATTCTTTTTATTTTTCATTAAATAATAACACCTAAACTTATTTTAGTATGGCTTAACTAGTGCCTAAATATGAATATTCAGGACACATTACAGAATGAAATCAGTTTTAGGTGTCCATATTGTGTGGTTTATTCTTGGGATATGTTTCGCCCATTGCCAGTCGTTTTCCGATACCAATATTCTTTGTTCTCCATTCATTTCCAAACTATTCCATTTCAATGCATGTGCAGTCAGTAAAAAATTAGAGTTTGGTTTAGTGCAAAGTAGAGTACACCGTTCCGTATTGGTATTGAACAAGTTTTGAGGCATTTTTTGAATCAAGTGCGTGTGTGACTTAAACGCCTAAATATGGTAAATAGACAGTGGGAAATCATCTGCTTTGCCATTTAAACCATTGGACAAGACAAACACAAACACTTGTACGAGGCAGCCTCACGATGAGGCAGATTGATGTTACTTGATAATATGATAAGTTTGTTGAGTTGATTGCGAGCGGCGGGTGTGGTATGGAAGAAAAAGAAATTGCGTGAGAAAGAGTGGATATTATTATTGGACAGAAAAGGGTAAGAGTTTGAATGGACATTGAAATTTTGGCAGAAAAACATGAATGCAGAGGCTTATACCAAAATAGGTGTAGATATTTTCTTGTTTAGAATATCCAAATCCATCCATCCATCCATCCATCCATTTGCAGCCCTGCACATGCCTTTCTCATTATCTCCTCTCCATCCTATTCACTAATTTTATGCCAATTCACTTATTATTTGTACCTATTCAACCTAAAGCATATTTGTAGTCTTCTTCTAGGGTTAAAAACTACATGTTCAGATAATGCGAGAGTAAATTGGTGGAATTTAGATTCTATAATATGAATAGTCCAACAAATATTTAGCCAAAAATTGAATTAATCTCAAATATATGTTGGAGTAATTAAAAGTGGCATTGGCAACAATGGTGTGGATGCGGTGGTCCGTAGTCATACTCTGCCATCCCTTGCATCCCTCCTCCTAGTAGTAGAGGGCGGTGATTTGGTGGTGCGAAAGGTCCTGCCGCCATCGGAGGTCCATAAAAGTATCCCGGGCTGTGGCCATGGTTACCATCACCGAAATTCCAACGGAATAGCATCTCCACGTTTCTGGATCCTGGAACCCTCGGCAGCTGCTGCATGAATTCTGGGATAATTGGTGTTTTTGGTGGCGGTGGCGCAGGTGCAGGTGGCGGCGGTGGCGGCGGAGCTGCCTTCTTTTTGGCCTTTGATTAACAATCACACAAGCAATGAAAACACAACAGTAGGTACATGAAAACACAGATAATTAGAAATTAGGAAGGTACCTTCCGCCAGGGAAACACAGAGAAAACCATAGCAACCAAAATAAAATCGTGCTAATGCGATCCTCTATGTATCCATCTGTATTTATAGTTTTAATTGTACATGATGTTTACCTTATTAACTCAGCCCCGTTTCCTTATTTAATAGCCTAATCCTGATACCATAATACGCTTTCCAATTTCAAGTATTCATCATTACCATAATTAATGTGCTTCCAATTTCAATGCTTCCAACAAATGAAAACTATCGAAATTAAGTGAAAGGAATAAGGGTAAGGCTTTGAGTGGACATTGAAATTTTGGCACAAAATATCAAACCAATAATGGGATATTATCTGCATATGCCTTTCTCACACTCAATTTATGCCAATTCTCACTTATTATTATAGCTATTCCAGTGTGCATTTTGTTTAACCTAATAAAGCACGACTAAAAATATACTATAGCATTAAAACTACAAGCCACAAAAAGAGAAGCTTGATCTGTTTTTTATTCCGCCAATGCAATCTCAGCTACAAAAAGACCCAACTACTGCCCCGGCCGCATATCTTTAACCTCTGCACGCATCCTGCAAGTCAATACAACCACACCTGTCATAAACTCATACATACCAAAAGATCTCAATGTTACACACACAGGGATAAATAACATGCAAGGCTAAAAATCTTACATAAACAAGTAGAGTTTTTATTAAGCTAAACTTTGCATGACCCCCGAAACAAGCTACTGTCAAGCACATTACATAAAGACACTGATGATGCAAAATCCATATGCCTCTAACCCTACACAAGCATATTATGGTTACTGCTAATCCGCATGTACAGCAAGAAGGTAACTGAACCAAACATTTCTTTTATTACTGATTCTTTTCAAACAAGTGTACAACTTTTTAATCCCTTCCCTACCATCAAATTCAATCCTTTCCCTATCACGGTACATTGCCCTTTGTATTTTTGTTCTACCAAATTGTGACTGAAAACGCTACCAAAGCACTAGTCTTGAAACTTCGATTTCAGAAATTCGGGAGAGTCAAGAGGATCTCTGGAATTCTGTAATGCTTCGAGTTCTAAAAGAGCCTCAAGAGTAAATTGTATTCTTTGGTGACAAACGGGAATTTAGTCAAGTGAAGATCTAGTTACAGCTATAGCATCCAATCACTTCACAATAAAGCTTGTTCTCGTGAGTTGTGACTACACCTAACTAAATCACTGCACAGGGAATCATAAAGACAACAAGCTGCGCTCCAGCTACAGCGGACACAAGAACAATGAGAAGTACATAAAATAGAATTCTAACCTCGGGTATCACCTCCTGGTTTTGTCAAGGACTTCGATATATCTTTTAGGTATCATGTAATGTTCCAACAAATGTTTAGCAAGAACATCAATAACGCCACCTTGAACCAGAACTTCAAGCCCCTTCTTGCCTGCAAATATAATAGAAGAGAAGAATCAACAAGGAAGGATTCAAGTTAGTATTTAGATATGGGATATTAGAATTCTTAGAAAAGATAATCATTAGAAAATAAAGAAAAAAACTAATAGCAAATGCCTTGAAGGCCCTACTGTCATGAGTGATAAGAGCACTAAACCAAATGTCAACATGACAAACCTGGAAGTTCTCCCACCGTTGTACTGCATGCAAACTTCTTCTGCAGCTCTGAAGCCAAAAGCTCGGCATCTAGCAAGAATGATTCAACCCCAGAAAGTTTGGTAACCTTCTTGTTGCCTTGTCTCCGTTCAGTCATTATCTGAATAGGCCTGATACCACCTTTACGAACAACAGATTCATGACCCCTTGTCACTCTATGATGTGCATGCATCCGACTGATAAATGTTGATCCCAAATCCTTCTTATGAATTTCAGTTGGATAAGATGATCCCTTTTTTATGGCTCCTTTGAACAAAGCATCACATAGAGCTGCATCTAAAGTCACCATTGACCTATCAGTTGGTTTAACGAGTTGTTCTTTGTCAACATACTGGAAGACGATTTCAGTGGCTTCTGAAGCACTGTAAATTTTTCCCAGATCAGCTCCAACGGAAGAAAATATAGGGTTTACATGAGTACTGGGCTTGTACACCTCTTTAACATCAAAAATGTTAGGTGACTGTCCTTCACTTGTAGCCTGTTGATTAGATGATTGTCCACTCTTGATCACTTTCTTTTTCTCAGGCCTGAAGGACTCATATTCTGGATGCTTACGATTAATTGCACACAAATTGACCTCCTTTTTATGTTTATCTTCTTTTACTGTAATCTGTATAGCCCACAATTAGAAACAACAGTGTCAAAGAATCATTTGAACACATACTGACCACAGGCATCTCTACAGATGTACAAATGAAAAAAAGACGGTATGCATTGAGTAGCATTATCTTGGAAACATGAATGTATATGGTCGTGAGCATTAGTAGTAAGTCTTGAACCTTTCTAAATGTTTTTTGCTAAGATAGACATCAGATGCCAGTCGGATATCAGCTTTTTATTGACTTCTTCAAAAGCATTCATTTTTTGCAGTTAGTTATAACCTTAAGCTTTGGTTCTGTAATACACCCTATATTTGAAGCTCCGCGGTTTAGCAGCAGAAAATGAGAAGCACTTAATCTAGCAAGATAAATTTCATTCTGAGAAGCTGGAAGGAGTACAATTCTGAACTTGTACACTCTTATATTCACACAAAAATAGCATGCATTTCCTTCATTTGCAAGTGATGACCCTCACAATATGCAATGGAAAAGATAAGTTCTGCTGAAAGTAGCTCCTATGACGGTAATTAGCTTTCCAGGAGAATTCTAATCTTTTCATTACTTTTATTTTATGTTGACAAAAAATAATTAATGTTTTCACTTAAATTAGTACCCAACTTTCAAGTCATTCAGAACGAAAGCTATTAGAATCAATGGGATTCAATCTCCATGACAATTATGAGTGTAGTGGCGCAAAGTGAACCTATTTTCAACAATTATCCAAAATGAAGTACAACACCTCCCACACATACTAACACACTCCCCTGACTTACAGCATAAATTATGAGCCAGTTAACAAATGAGTTGAGTAGTATATGAACTTCTAAATAGGATTTGCTTCCCCCAAAATATCCCTTCCCTCCTTCCTTGCAAGACTCACCAACATGAGCGTAATATATGATTATATGTTCGGGTAATTGATGCAAGTTGCGACTAATGAAGAGGTATTATCAGTGGCATAACCTACTCAAAGAGGAAATTAAAAAGTCAATAACTTACAAGTCCTGTGGAGGCCTTAGCTAGTAACCACTTAGACAATTTCTTAAAGGATGATTTCTTCATATCCAATATGATGCCTGGAGGCCTGCAAGGCAGCACATGGCCTGACCTAAAGCATTGAACAATACAAAACATTCAATACACAATTAGAGGACTGTTTACAAGGATCCAATACACAAAGACCAAAATACTTATTATATGTAAATATCTTTCTGAGAAGATGTGATATGAAAATCTTGGTTGGACTTATGAATAATACTACTTCAGCATTCTTAAATGCTCAGATGGGACCATTCAGTTACTAATCAATGAACTTTAAAAACTACTAACTCAAAAAAACTGCATGTACAAAAACCAAAAAAAGGGGGTTATCAAACTGATGGGACCATATTTGATGTTAAAACACAGAACTTAGATTTATTCAAACATAGCATCTAAACTTAAAGGATCTAAAAGTATTCATCATACCATAATGTGCTTCCAGGCAGAGGAAGGTCATCGTCCTTAACTGTTGTATACAAAGCCTGTAAAAGGCACTTGTCCAGTAACGCATCCACCTCCTCCGCAGATAATAGGTGATGATCCTCAGGGACCTCGGCATTTAATTGATCCGCTACAACAGTTTCGTTTATGCTTGCATCACCCATACTCGAGATTAATTGCTCAGTGCCTTCAGAAGCAGGATCGTTATCATCTCTAGTGTTGACCACATCTCCAGCTTCTTCTTTGTCTTCACATGAATCGGAAGCCTTGGTAGGCATAAACAGAGCAGGATCCTCATACACAGCATCTTCAAAAAAACCGGCATTTGGTACATGCGGATTTTCAACTAACTCCCTGAAGACAAGCAGACAAATCACACAACTTCCATTCTATCACTTAAAAGAAAGAGTCTATATACAAACATTGTGGGTGGCACAACTTACCAAAGCATATCTCTATAGTAATGACATATTTTTAAGGCCTTTCCACGTAAACCAGCTTTCAGAGCTTCGGAACTGCTCATGGTAGTGGCTCCAACCTGATGAAAGAAGAATTGCTCAGACATTCAGACTACTGAAATTAGTGGAATGCAACTATGATGATGATGGTTGAGTTTGTAATGCGTACAGCAATAGGAGCGGGATTTCCAGGAACTTTAACAACCCAAGGCTCCCCAGCAGAGAAATTGGGAAGACCTTCCTCAGGTACGTAAATTCCAGGGAACATTAAATCAGCCCCTCCAATCACATAACGAGAAACCCCACCAGCTTTCACCCAGAAAGCTGGTAAAAGTTCTGGGGCCTTCCAAAGGGCGTAAACTGCATCAAAGCTGGTCAGAACAGCGAATAGAATCAGCAAAAGCTTAAAAAGTGAGGGAATTTAGGGCAGACCTGTGGGATAGATATCAGTGCTGCGTCCATCAGTGTCAAAGAACATGGGATAGCCACCCTCCACTCCATAAACAAGAACACGGTTTGGATATTTCGAAACACTGATCTCTGCCTGACACACATAATTTTAGTTTAATATCACATTATTTAAAATACAGAATTTTAATTTATCCAGACATGGTGAAACATTGAAAAAATTATATGTTCATCAAAAGTTTGAGCTGGAAAATATTTGATTTCACAGCAATAATAAGAAAATTTACCTTTGGAGGGAGTAAGGCATCGATATCTTCATCGGAGGCGTTGGGGAAACGGTCTTTTACGGTACGCCGGAGCTTCTTCCGGTCGGCGCCGGAGAGGCGCTGGTGGGATTTGGCTTCCACTGCCTTCTTGAACATTCTCCCTCGCTTTGGGGTTTTTCTTTTCCAATACTCACCTTCTTTTTTTCTAAATAGACCTCTACTTATAATTTAGTTCTCTTTTGAACTTTCTGGAGATTAGTTAAATTCAATTTTAGGGAGATACTACGGTCCCGTGACTGAACTATCAGTCA
>JAAGWI010077290.1:0-24392 GCA_012274505.1 Galium porrigens var. tenue
TCGGGCCGAAGTCTCGCTATCTCGGGCCGGAGGTGCCGCAGGAGGACCTGATCTGGCAGGACCCGATCCCGGCCGGCACGCCGCTCTCGGGCGGCGACGTCGCCGCGCTCAAGGGCAAGATCGCCGCTTCGGGCCTGACCGTGCAGCAGCTGGTCAAGACCGCCTGGGCCTCGGCCTCGACCTATCGCGGGTCGGACCGTCGCGGCGGCGCCAATGGCGCGCGCATCCGCCTCGCCCCGCAGAAGGACTGGGACGTCAACGAGCCGGCCGAGCTCGCCAAGGTGCTCGAGGTGTATGAGGGCATCCGGGCCGATTTCGGCGGCAACGTCAGCATCGCCGACCTGATCGTCCTGGGCGGCAATCTCGGCGTCGAGCAGGCGGCCAAGGCTGCCGGCCACAATGTCGCGGTGCCCTTCACGTCCGGCCGCGGCGACGCGACCGACGCCCAGACCGATGCCGAGAGCTTCGACGTGCTCCAGCCGCGCGCGGACGGCTTCCGCAACTATCTGTCGGTGCGCTTCAGCGTGCCGACCGAAGAGCTGATGGTCGATCGCGCCCAGCTGCTCGGCCTGTCGGCGCCCGAGATGACGGTGCTCGTCGGCGGGCTGCGCGTGCTCGGCGCCAACCATGCCAAGGCGGGCAAGCACGGCCAGTTCACCGATCGGCCCGGCCAGCTGACCAACGACTTCTTCGTCAACATCCTCGACATGGGGACGGTGTGGAAGGAGATCGACGAGACCGCCGACGAGGAATTCGCCGGCACCGATCGCGCTAGCGGCGCCAGGAAGTGGACCGCATCGCGCACCGATCTGGTGTTCGGCTCCAACTCGCAGCTCCGCGCGATCTCGGAAGTCTATGCCGAGGCCGGCGGTGGCGACCGGTTCGTACAGGACTTCGTCGCCGCCTGGGCCAAGGTGATGAACGCGGACCGCTTCGACCTGAAATGACCATCCGGTTCCTCCCCGAGCCTGTCTCGGGGAGGAATTAGGCGATTGGCTTAGGCCCGCCCGCCCCCTATCCTCCCGCCATGCTCAAGCGGATCCTCATCGTCCTGGCCATCCTCGCGGTGGCGCTCATCGCCCTCTTCATCTGGGCCACGCGCCCCGATGTCGCCAAACTCCCGGAACAGGCCGTCACCGGCGTGGTCCCGCAGCTGAGCGAGGCCCGCTACCAGGATATTCCGACGATCCGCATCGCCAAGCCGGTGGGCTGGGCGAACGGCGCCAAGCCGAACGCTCCCGAGGGCCTCAAGGTGGAGCCCTTCGCCGACAAGCTCGATCATCCGCGCTGGCTCTATCGCCTGCCCAATGGCGACGTGCTGGTCGCCGAGACCAATTCGCCTCCGCGCGAAGGCGGCGGCATCACCGGCTGGATCATGGGCATATTGATGAACCGCGCCGGCGCGGGCGTGCCCTCGGCCAATCGCATCACGCTGCTGCGCGACACCAATGGTGACGGCATCGCCGACCAGCGCTCGACTCTGCTCGAAGGGCTCAACTCGCCGAGCGGCATGGCCCTGGTCGGCGACTGGCTCTACGTCGCCAATACCGACGCGCTCGTCCGCTTCCCCTACAAGGCAGGCGACACGAAGATCACCGCCAAGCCGGAGAAGATCGTCGACCTGGCCGGCGGCGGCAATCACTGGGCGCGCAACATCCTCGCCTCGCCCGACGGCAAGCGCATCTATGTCGCCGTCGGCTCCTCCTCGAACATCGCGGAGAACGGGCTCGACAAGGAAGGCGACATCTACGCCGCCGATACGCCCTTCCAGGTCGCGAAGCAGCTCGACGCCGCCAAGCGCACCCGCGCCGCGATCCTCGAGGTGGTGCCCGAAACCAAGTCGTCGCGCGTCTTTGCCTGGGGCCTGCGCAACCCGAACGGCATGGCCTTCGAGCCGCATACGGGCAATTTGTGGACCGTCGTCAACGAGCGCGACATGCTCGGCTCGGACATGCCGCCCGACTATCTCACCCAAGTCGATTTCGGCGCCTTCTATGGCTGGCCGTGGAATTACTGGGGCGGCTATGTCGACAAGCGCGTGACGCCCGAGCGGCCGGACCTGCGCGAATATACCAAGCGGCCCGACTTCGCGCTGGGCGCCCATACCGCCCCGCTCGGCCTCGCCTTCGCAGCCGACGCCAAGCTCGGCGGCAAGTTCGTCAACGGCGCCTTCGTGGCACTGCACGGCTCGTGGAACCGCGAGCCGCCCTCGGGCTACAAGCTCGTCTTCGTGCCCTTTGGCGACAATGGCTATCCGCTCAAGAGCGCCAAGCCGATCGACCTGCTCACCGGCTTCCTCGGCAAGGACGGCAAGACGGTAAACGGCCGCCCGGTCGGCGTGATCACCGATGCCGGCGGCGCGCTGCTGGTGGCGGACGATGTCGGCAACATGATCTGGCGCGTGAGCGGCACCGCAGGCGCACCGATCGCCGGAGCACCTGCCGCCAAGTAGAACGGCCGCATGTCCGAGCTGCGGCGGCGTCACGGCTTGCAATGCGGATGCGCCTGCTTGCCTCGCACGGTCCGACCTGGTGCCCGCCGCTCCTTCAATCGTCCAGGAAACGGATCGCGCAATTGCGCGCCGCACGCCTATCCGGGGACAGCCGGACCGGCGCCGGCGCGGACGCTTTCACTCCGCCACGCGGCCGGGAGTGAAAGCTGTTTCAATCCCGGTGCGCCTAGGCCGGGATCTGCTGGCTGATGCAGTGAAAGCTGCCGCCACCGGTCAGGATATGATCCGCGCGCTGGCCGATGATCGCCCGGCCCGGAAAGAGCCTTGCCAGCCCCTCGATCGCCGCCTGATCGTTCTCCTGCCCATAGAGCGGGACCACCACCGCGGCATTGCCGATATAGAAGTTCATATAGCTTGCCGGGATGATCTCCTCATCCTCGTTGAGCACCCGGCCCGGCGAAGGGAAGCGCACCACTTCGACGCCGGCACGCTCGGCGCGGGCGGCGGCATCCTGATAGATGCGCCAATTGGGGTCGTTCTCGGCGCCCTCGGGGATCAGCAGCCGGTTGGGCCCGATGAAGCGGGCGAGATTGTCGACATGGCCGTCGGTATGGTCGTTGAGCAGGCCGTCGCCCAGCCACAGCACCTGCGTATAGCCTAGGTCCTTGCGCAGCATTTCCTCGATCTCGGCCTTGCCGAGCTGCGGGTTGCGGTTGCGATTGAGCAGGCATTGCTCGGTGGTGACCACCAGGCCGGTGCCGTCGCCGTCGATCGCGCCGCCTTCGAGGATCCAGCCATGATCCTCGACTCGCATCCGGGCGCGCTCGGCCAGGCGGTGGCCGATATCGTCATCGCCTTCGAGATCATATTTGCCGCCCCAGCCGTTGAACTGGAAGTCATGGGCAGTGCCGTCGCCACCGATGATCGCGGCGGTGTCGCGCAGCCAGATGTCGCCGAACGGCTCGACCACCACCTTGGCGGAATTCCCCGCCAAGGTTCGGGCCGCCTTGGCGGACTCCTCATTGGCGGCAACCAGGATCACCTGCTCGCCCTTGCCGTCCGCGTGCACCGCCTTGGCAAAGGCGGCGACTTCCAGCCGGGCGGAGGCCAGGTCCTCGAGCCAGAGTTCGGGATGGCTGGGAAAGCCGATCCAAACGGCGTGATGGTGCGCCCATTCGGGCTTGGGGGGAGGCGGAATCGTCATTCCGCCCCCATAATCCCGTTCACTGCCCGGCGCGAGACTTGTCGCGGATCGCGCGGAATTCGGCGGTCGGATACCAGTTGGGCCAGGCGGCGCCATCGGCCAGCTGCCGGCCAAGGCCGTAATAGACGTTGAGATCAGAGACCGCGCCGCTCCAGTCCCAATTGGGATCATATTCGTCCTGGGGCTTGTGATAGCGGTTCTGGGTATAGTCCTTGGCGGCCTTCTCGCCGGCTTCCTTGCCGCCGTTCACCAGGTCGTCGCCGCTCTCGCCATAGAGCATCGGCACCCCCAGCTTGACGAAGCTGTAATGGTCCGAGCGGTAATAGCCGCCGGCCTCGGGCCGTTCCTCGGGAACGATCACCCGGCCCTCGGCGGCGACGATGGGCTTCACCAGGTCCTCAAGCTCGGACTTGCCGGCGCCGACCAGCACGAAATCCCGGGTCTTTCCAATGACGTTGAGCGAATCCATGTTCACCCCGCCCACTGTCCTGGCGAGCGGATAGACTGGGTTCTCGGCGTAGAACTTGCTGCCCAGCAAGCCCGATTCCTCGGCCGTGACCGCCAGGAAGACGATGCTGCGCCGGGCGGGGCCGGCCTTGGCATGCGCCTCGGCCAGCGCGACCAGCCCGCCGATGCCCGAGGCATTGTCGACCGCACCGTTGCAGATGTCGTCGCCATTCACCGCGTCGCAGCGGCCGAGATGGTCCCAATGGGCCGAATAGAGCACCACCTCATCCGGCTTGCCCGGGCCGGGAAGGATGCCGACGACATTCTTCGAGGCCTGACGCTTGATGGAGTTTTCCCAGCTGACAGAGGCCTTTACTCCAAGCGGCACGGCCTTGAAGCCCTTCTGCGTCGCGGCGGCGGCGAGCGTGTCGAAGTCCTTGCCCGCCGCGGCGAAGAGCGCCTTGGCCTTGTCGAGCTGCATCCAGCCGATCGCCTGGCTCTGGTCCATGTGATCGCCCGGCGTGTCCTGCTCGAGCTGCGGGCCGGTCCAGGAGGATTGGACGACGCCCCAGGGATAGGAGGCCGGGAAGCTGTCATGCACGATGATCGCGGCGGCCGCGCCCTGGCGGGCGGCTTCCTCGAACTTATAGGTCCAGCGGCCATAATAGGTCATTGCCCGCCCCTCGAACAAACCCTTGGTATCCGGGGATTTGTAGTCGGGATCATTGACCAGGATGACCACCGTCTTCCCCTTCACGTCCAGGCCGGCATAGTCGTTCCAGCCGCGCTCGGGGGCGTTGATGCCATAGCCGACAAAGACCACGTCGCTGTCCTTGATCGCGACCTTGGGGACCACGCGGTAGGTGGCGATCACCATGTCCTTGCGATAGTCGAGGCTGACCGGCGCCTTGCCTCCGGTGAAGACCAGCGGCCGGACATTGCCCGCGGTGAGTTCGACCAGCGGCACATCCTGGGTCCACTGCCCCTTGTTGCCCGGCTTCAACCCGGCCTTTTCAAAGCGTTGGACGATATAGGCGATCGTCTTGTCCTCTGCCGGCGTGGTCGGCGCGCGGCCCTCATAGGCATCGGAGGACAGTTCCTTCGTCACGTCCTTCATCGTCTCGACCGGGATGGTCTGGGCATTGGCCGCGGTGCCCGCGAGCAGGAGGGCGGCAGTGAGCAGGTGGCGCATGGGATCCCTTCCGGAACATCTCTGCGACGATGTTGGCAAGGGTTGCGCGATCCGGCAATGCGCGGCAGCATGGTAGCGATAACATAGGAGGGGTTACCATGCGCTTGTGGACGCTTTGGGCGCCGATATTCGCGCTCGCTTTGCCCGCAGCCGCGCAGCAGCAGGATTACCGGGCCGCCGATGCCGATCGCCAGGCAATGCTCGACCGGCTGGGAATCAGGGAAATCCGCCCGGGCGCCGACGGATTCGACCCCAAGGCCTCCAATGCGGCCAATTATGACGAGGCCAGAACAGGCACGCCCGAGCTTCCGAGCCTGATGCGTATGGACCACGGCCATCCGGCCCGAAGCCGCAAGGATTGGGCCCGCCGCCGCAGCGAGATCGTCGCGCGGTTCGATCGCGAAATCTATGGCCGCGTGCCGCTAACCGCCCCGAAGATAAGGTGGAATCTCGTCAGAGAGGAAAAGGCGGTCGAAGCCGGCATGCCGGTGGTGAAGCGCTGGCTCGAAGGCGTGGCGGACAACCGGGCCCGGCCGCAAGCATCCGCGACTCTTGCCGTCCGCTATACGCTGCCGGCCGGCCGCCGCCGCGTGCCGGTGATGCTCTCCTTCGGCTTTCCCGAGGGGTTCCGATTTCCCGGGCCGCCCCGCCCCGCCGATCCCGGCCCGCCCCCTGGCGAGCAGCTGCTCCGCCGCGGCTGGGGCCACGCCGTGGTGGTGGCGAGTTCGATCCAGGCCGACAATGGCGGCGCGCTCAAGACCGGCGTGATCGGCATCGCGCTGAGGGGCCGTCCGCGCGCGCCGGACGACTGGGGCGTCCTGCGCGCCTGGGCCTGGGGCGCCAGCCGGGCGCGCGAGGCCATCGCCGCCGACGCGCAAGTCGACCCGCGCCGGATCGGGATCGAGGGCCTGTCGCGCTACGGCAAGGCGGCGCTGGTGGCGATGGCCTATGACCCGCAATTCGCGATCGGCTTTGTCGGCTCGTCAGGCGCGGGCGGCGCCGCGCTCTATCGCCGCAATTTCGGCGAGCGGATGGGCAATCTGGCGGCGAGCGGCGAGTATCACTGGTTCGCCGGCAATTTCCTGAAATATGCCGGGCCGAAGACCGAATTCGACTTGCCGATCGACGCGCACATGCTGATCGCGCTCGTCGCGCCGCGGCCATTGTTCCTGGGGGCGGGCACGGTCGACACCGGCGATGGCTGGGTCGATCCCAAGGGCAGCTTCCTGGCGGCGGTGGCGGCATCGCCGGCCTGGGAAATCCAGGGCGCAAAGGGGCTGAGCGCGACGGCGTTCCCGCCCGAGCTGACGCCGGTGACGGGCGGCACCCTGGCCTTCCGCCAGCATCGCGGCGGGCACGATAATCGCGACAACTGGCCGAGCTTCATCGACTTCGCGGTGCGCGAACTGGGGAAATGATCGCAGCGGTTGGAAAGGGCCGCCTGAAGCAGGTTGGCGATTGCTCCCACCCACTAGCGAAGGCGGGGATCGAGGGATCCAGAGCGGCGCTCCATGCCGCTCTATATCCCCGCCTTCGCGGGGATGACGGCAGAGGGGTAGCGGCGGCAAGGAAGGCAGATCCCGGAGGAGCATGCGAGCAGCACAGCGCTCGGCCTGAAGCCGCCCTGCCCCACCTTCCTTGCGCATGCCTCAGCCGCGCCCGCAGCGCACATAGATCGGGTTGCCGACCAGCAGCAGCTTGCCGTCCTCGGTCGTGACGTTGACTGCGATCCAGCCACAGGCGGCCTTGCGATCGAGGCGGAAGGCGACCAAGGGAGCGACGGGAAGCGCCTGCACCGCGGCGCCATTGGCGATCAGCACCGCCTTGCCTGCCGCGACGCCGGCGATCGTCGCGGTGACGTCGATCCGCGCGCCGGCGGCAAGCGCCTCGCCCATCACCGCGCGGCTGTCGCCCGACGCGGCCGCGACGTCGAGCATCCGGTCGCGCGTGCCCTGGACGTCGATGAAGACGCGGCCGGCACGGATGCCCGCCAGGATCGCGGGCGTGGACAGCTCCGCGGCATGGACCACGGTGGTGGGGCGGCCGATCGGGGCGCGGCCGGCCTGAGCATCCGGATCGTGATTGTCGCTGCCGCCAATGCCGGCAAGGCGATCGCCCGCATTCAGCCGCTTGTACCAGAAGCCCATGCCCGAGAGCGGCGTGTCGACCGTGTTGGCGTTGATCGCCTCGATCGCGGCGATGCCGGCCCAGTCGGTATCCGGCCAGATCCAGCCGCAGCCCATGCAGGCTTCGCCCGAAGGCAGCGCGGGATGGTTGATCGAGAGGATCGCCCCGGCCTCGGCCACTGCCTTCTCCATCGCGGCGACATTGGGGACACCCGGCGTGCCGATGCGGAAATCGACCCAGCGATCGAGGCCGATGGCATTGGCATGGCCGCCAAAGGTGGTGATCTCGGTCCCCGGGATCAGCAGGATCGTGTCGAAATAGGGCTGGAGCTCGCGCAGCCCGTCGAAATGCGAGACGGTGTTGTGATCGGTGACGGCGACGAAATCGAGGCCGGCCCGGGCGGCCGCGTCGACCGTGCGGAAGAGCGGGCATGGGACCTTCCTGCCCGCCTTGCTGGCACAGCTGCCGTCCGAATGGGCATCGTGCATGTGGAGATCACCGCGGAACCAGCCCGGCCCGGCCCGGACAGGGCCGTCGGCAATGGCGGCGCTGGCGGTCCGGGCGGCGCCGCGATCGAGGAATATCTCGATCCGATAGGGGCTGCGCGCATCCTTGCGGGCATTGGGCACGCCGAGCTGGACGTGCCAGCGGCCGGCGGGCAGCGCGCCGGGCAGATAGCCGGGCGAGGCGTCGCTGGCGGAAATAGTGAAACGGTCGCGCGTGCCGCCGCTCCAACCGCGGAAGCGCTCGGGATCGAACAGGCCGAGATCTACGACCGTCCGGTTCGCCTTGTCATAGGCGAGGCGCACGGTGATGCGCCGGGTCCCTTCCGGCACGTCGAAGGGGATCTGCCGATAGCTCTCGTGATCCGCGCCGGTGATCTCGCCGGTGACGACCTGGTCCGCCTGCTGCGCATGCGCGGGAGCGTGGGCGAGGAGGAGGCAGAGCGCGATCAGCAAGCGGAGCATGGGGCAGTCCCTTGGAGAAGGACCGTCATCCCCGCGCAGGCGGGGATCCAGGGTCATGAGCAATGCCGCTTTTGGCTCTGGATCCCCGCCCGCGCGGGGATGACGATCAAGGGGTGAGGAACGAAGAGGTAGGGCGAAGAACTGGGGAAGAGGAAGATACGCCTCCCCTTCCCCGGATACTCAGAACGAGAAGTCGACCGCGAAGCGGATGTTGCGGCCCACGATCGGGCGGCCGATGAACAGCAGGTCGTTGGCCTGGCCGCTGGTCAGCTCGCCCGCGCGCGGATTGCCTTCGGTGAGGCCGATCGTGTTGGTCAGGTTGTCGCCATAGGCCCAGAGGCGGATGTTCTTGGTGAGGCCCAGGCTGACGCTGGCATTGATCACCGTATAGGCCGGCAGCTTCGAAGTGTTCGCCGCATCGGCATAGCGATCGCCATAATGCTCGACGTCCATCTGCGCGCGCAGGCGCCCGTCGAACAGCGTCACCGCCGGCGTGGCCCGCAGCGAGAGCTTGGGCACGCGCAGCAGCTGGTTGCCCGAATAGTCGCGCGCGACCAGGCCGCCCGACGTGTTCTCATTGTAGCGCAGGTTGCGGAAGGTCGGCTCCTGTACCGTCGCCTGGACAGTGAAGTCGAACCACTTGACCGGGCGCAGCGTCGCCTCGAGCTCGACGCCATAGGCACGCGTGTCGGTATAGACCGTCTGCTGGATGACGCCGGTGGCCGGCGGTGGCGCGAAGACGAAGTTGCCGATCGAATAGGAATCGTAATCGGTCAGGAACGCTGTGGCATAGACGCTGATCAGCGGGGTGGAGAGCTTGAGCCCGCCTTCCCACATGTTGATGCCCTGGATCACCGGGGACGCGGTGGCGCTGGTGAAGAAGCTGCCCACGCTCGGCATGCGGAAGGCATGGGTGTAGCGCGCGAACACGCCGCCGACCTTGGCGAACTGCCAGTCGATGCCGGCGGTATAGCCGATATCGTGGAACTTGCGATCGAAGTTGGTGAACACGCCGTTGCCGGTGAGCACATTGTCGTCGGCCAGCGTGGTGGGATCGCCCAGATTGACCGTCTTCTGGCCTTCCTGCGCGCCGCGGGCCTTCATCTGCTCCCAGCGGATGCCGCCGTCGAAGCGCAGCGTCGGCGTGATCTGCCACTCGTCCGACGCATAGAGCGCGATCGTCGTCTGGCTGCCGGTGCCGTTGGCGAATTCCGAGCCGTAGCGAGCGACGCCGTTGCGCGTGAGCGAGCCGACCACCGCCCCGGTGGCGTTGACCGCGACCACGTCGAGCAGGCGCGAATTGTTCGACACGTCCTGCACCGTCGATGCCGAGTAGCGGCTGAAGGTCTCGTCGATGTTCGCATAATAGAAGCCGAGCGCGAAATCATGCGTGCCCGCGGCTTCGAACTTGTGGGCAATACGGAAGTCGTTGAGGAACTCGCGCTCCCAGACGGTCACCGGACGGGCGGCGTTGATGAAGAGGTCGCCATTGCCGTTCTGGTTGGCGACGTTGAACGCCTGGCCGTTGTCGGCATAGCGGATCTGCACGTCGGTCGCGCCCGGGAAGGCGCCGAGCAGCGCCGCGCGGTTCGCCGCGAGGAAGGCCGTCGCGGTGCTGACCGAGGTGGGATAGACGCCGTTGCGGACCGTGTAGCTGTCGCGATAGCGCATGCCGTTGGTGAGCTTCCAGCCCGGCGCGAACTCGTAATCGGTGAGGACCGAGCCCTGATCGAGGCGGACATCGGTGCCCTTGGTATTGTCGAAATTGACGATGCCGGTGGCGCTGCGCAGCGACAGCTTGGCCGAGGCGGGGCTGGCGGTGGTGCCATAGTGCGGATCGAAGCCCGGCAGGCCGACGATCTTGCCCTTGCCGTCCTTGGTCAGCGGGATGCCGGTGTAGAAGATCGCGTTGTCGTCCAGATGCTTGTAGCTGAAGGTCAGCGAGCCGCCGTCGAATTCCTTGACGAGGTCGGCGCGGATCTGGCCGCCCTTGTTGCCGGTGAAGCCGGGGTCGCGGACGCCCTGCTCGCTGCGGTAGAAGCCGCCGACGCCGAGCTTGAGGCCGTCGCCCAGCGGAGCGCCGATCCAGCCGTCGAAGCGGTAGAGCTCGGCGGTGGGACCATAAAGGACGCGGGCGTTGCCGGTGATCGAATCGCCGGCGCGGCGGGTGATGAAGTTCACCACGCCGCCGAGGGCGTTCGAATAGAAGACCGACGAGGGGCCGCCGCGGACCACTTCGATCCGGTCGATCGATTCGTCGAGGCGGAAGGCCTGGTCGGCGTTGAGATAGCCGAGCGCCGGATCGTGCTGCACGGGCAGCCCGTCCTCGAGCAGGTTGATCGAGCCGAAGCCGTCGACCGGGATGCCGCGGGCGCGGACATTGCCCGAGCCTTCGCCGCCCGAGGCCTCGACCCAGAAGCCGGGGACCGACTTCAGCGTCTCGGTCACGCTCGACGGCGCGCGCGAGCGGATCATCTCGTTCGACAGGGTGGTGACGGCATAGCTGGTGTCGAGCTTGGTACGCTCGCCAGCGCCGGCGCGGCCGGTGACGACGATCTCCTCGTCGGGCGTGACGGCATCGGTGGTGGTCGCTGCCTCCTGTGCCTGGGCGAGCGCCGGAACGCTCGCCGTCAGCAGGAGGGCGGTGAAGCTGGAGCGCGTCAGCATATGGCTGATCTGCATTGGTATTCCCCTTTCGCATGGACAGCGCAGGCTGCTGCCGGGGCGCGCTAGGCGTCTGCTGTTGCGATAGGACGGCGCGGAGAAGACACCGAAATGAAGCTATTTTTTCCGAATCGTGACAGCGATTGCCGGTGTGCATGGAGCCTGTCACAGGGGGCATGGGGGCACGACCGGCCCCGAGGTTCCGCCCGGTACACGCCGGGCGGATTGCCAAAGCGTGGGCATCGGCTAGGCTTCCTCGGAACAGGGGGAGGAATCATGAAGAACTTCGTTCGCGCGGCGCTGCTCGCCGCCTCGGGCGTGCCGGCGCTCGCTTCCGCGCAGAGCCAGGACGCGCGCAATTTCGGCGCGCGCGAGTTCGTGCAGCAGATCAGCCTGTCGCCCGACGGCACGCAGGTGGCGATGATCGAGCCGCTGGCCGGCCGCGGCGACGCGCTGGTGGTCGCCAATCTGCAGACCGGCGCCAGCAAGGCGGTGCTCACCGCGAGCGGCGATCCAGACCGGCTGACAAGCTGCCGCTGGGCAAGCTCGACCCGGATCGTCTGCAACATCTATATCATCGAGCAGCTCGACAAGAAGCTCGCCTTCACCCGCATGGTCTCGCTCAACGCCGACGGATCGGACTTCAAGCTGCTGAGCAAGCGCACCAGCGCGACTGCGCTCGACATCACGCAGTCGGGCGGGGACATCATCGACTGGGGGCCCGACGGATCGGACGGATCGGTGCTGATGACCACCATGTTCGTCCCCGAACATTCCACCGGCACGCACCTCGCCAACACACGCGAGGGCATGGGAGTGGAGCTGGTCGACACGACAACGCTGAAGCGCAGGAGCGTGGAGCAGCCGCGGGGCAATGCCAGCGAGTTCATCAGCGACGGGCACGGCAATGTCCGCATCCTGGGCGTGGCGGAGACGCGCGGCGGCGGGATCAACACCGGCCGCTACACCTATAGCTATCGCACGCCGGACAGCCGCGAGTGGAAGAAGCTGGGCGAACTCGTAGCGGACGGCGGCGGCGGCTATGCCGGCTTCAATCCCTATGCCGTCGATCGCGAGGCCAATCTCGTCTATGGCTTTGACGGCAACGAGGGGCGGCTGGCGCTGTACAGCATCGCCCTCGACGGCAGCCTCACCCGCAAGCTGGTGTTCGCGCATCCCCAGGTCGATGTCGACGGCCTGGTCCGCATCGGCCGGCAGCGGCGCGTGGTCGGCGTGAGCTACGCCACCGACAAGCGCAGCACCGAATTCTTCGATCCCGAACTGCGCAAGCTGCGTGTCGCGCTCGGCAAGGCGCTGCCCGGCAAGCCGCTGGTCACTTTCGTCGATGCGACCGCCGACGAGAAGAAGCTGCTGCTGTTCGCCGCCGGCGACACCGATCCGGGCACCTATTATGTCTATGACAAGACCAGCCGGCAGCTGGCCGAGATCATGCCGTCGCGACCGGAGCTCGCCAAGACCGGCCTCTCGCCGATGCGGGCGGTGAACTTCCCGGCGGCGGACGGCACTTCGATCCCCGGCTATCTCACCTTGCCGCCCGGCAGCGACGGCAAGAATCTGCCCGCGATCGTGATGCCGCACGGCGGACCGGGCTCGCGCGACGAATGGGGCTTCGACTGGCTGGTCCAGTTCTACGCGGCGCGCGGCTTCGCGGTGCTCCAGCCCAATTTCCGCGGATCGACCGGCTATGGGGACTCGTGGTTCCAGAAGAACGGCTTCCAGTCGTGGCGCACTGCCATTGGGGATGTGAATGACGGCGGCCGCTGGCTCGTCGCGCAGGGCATCGCCACGCCGGACAAGCTCGCGGTCGTCGGCTGGTCCTATGGCGGCTATGCGGCGCTGCAGAGCCCGGCCCTGGATCCCGACCTGTTCAAGGCGATCGTGGCGATCGCGCCGGTGACCGACCTGGAGACGCTGCGGAGCGAAGCCCTGGGCTTCACCAGCTACGACATGGTCAGCAAGTTCATCGGCAGCGGGCCGCACGTGAAGGAAGGCTCGCCGGCGCAGAACGCCCAGAAGATCAAGGCGCCGGTGCTGATGTTCCATGGCGACCGGGACCTGAACGTGGGCATCGGCGAATCGCGGCTGATGGCATCGAAACTGCGGGGCGCGGGCAAATCGGTCGAGCTGGTCGAGTTCAAGGGCCTCGACCACCAGCTCGAAGACAATGGTGCGCGCGCCCAGATGCTCGACAAGAGCGACGCGTTCCTGCGCACGGCGCTGAAGCTTCCCGCCAGGCCCTGAGCGCTAGGCGCCGAACCGAGCCGGGGATGCGCGCCAGGAGCGGTGCGCGACCTGGACGTCGCCGTCGAAGCGCATCCCGCCATGCGGCGCGAGCTCCCGCTCGGCGAGCGTGACGACGGCATCGGCCGCATTCGACGCGAACAGCGCCCGGAAGGCGTGGTCGAACCGGCGCGCAAGCCCGTCGTCGATCCCGGCGAGCGCGCGCGGCACCCATTTGCCCGTCGCGTTCCACCGGCCGCGGCCGCGCAAGGCGAGCTCGGCCAGCAACGGATACAGCAGGACGCCGATCCCGACGCGCTCGGCCTCGTCCCGGGCGCCCCGCAGGTCCTGCACCGCATCGGTGATCGCATAGCGCAGCGCATCCAGCTGCGCCGGCGCCATCGGCGGAGGCCCCTTGGCGAGCAGGCCCGCCACCACTTCCCGCAGCCGCCCCGCCCGGTGCGGGGCACGACCGATTGCCGTCGCCTCGGCGATCATGGCGAGGAGGCTGGGCCGGCCGCGCGTCGCGGCGACATCGATCGCCCAGGCCAGCGTCTCGTCGTCATGGACGAACGCTTCCACCGGCACGCCCCCCGTCACGAAGGATTCGCGCCGCGAGGATTCGATCCGGTCGTACAGCACGATCAGGTCCAGGTCGGAATGCGCCGTGCCCTCGCCGCGCATCAGCGATCCCGCGACGAGCGCGAAAGCGGCATCCGGATAACGCGACGCCACTATCGCGCGGGCGGCGGCCAGCACTTCTGCCGGCGTGGACGAAGTCGGATCGATCATGCCGGCATCTGTGCCGGAACCCCGGGGACCGGACCAGACCGGACATCCGCCATAGCGGTGCGATCCCCGCGACACGAAAAAGGGCGGCCCCGCAGGACCGCCCCGTTTCTCGTTTCCTTCCGGATCGGCACCGCGGCAAAAGCCGCGCCGTCGGTCGGCGCTTTCGCCGCCGCCGGCCGAGCCGCTGACCATGGCCGGCTCCGGCTCGCGCCGGAGCCCGGCATCAGCGGCTGTAGAACTCGACCACCAGGTTCGGCTCCATCTTCACCGGATACGGCACCTCGTCGAGGGTCGGCACGCGCGTGAAGGTGATCTTCGAGGCGCCGTCCGGCGACACATAGTCAGGGATGTCGCGCTCGGCCAGGCTCTGCGCCTCCATCACCAGCGCCATTTCCTGCGCCTTGGCGCGGAGCGACACGGTCTGGCCCGGCTTGATGCGGCGCGAGCCAATGTTGCACTTCTCGCCGTCGACCAGGACGTGGCCGTGGTTGACCAGCTGGCGGGCCGCGAAGATCGTTGGCGCGAACTTGGCGCGATAGACGATCATGTCGAGGCGCTGCTCGAGCAGGCCGATGAGGTTCTGCGACGTATCGCCCTTCATCTTCGACGCGTCCTCATAGGCGCGCTTGAACTGCTTCTCGGTGACGTCGCCGTAATAGCCCTTGAGCTTCTGCTTGGCGCGCAGCTGGATGCCGAAGTCCGACATCTTGCCCTTGCGGCGCTGGCCGTGCTGGCCCGGGCCGTATTCGCGCTTGTTCACCGGGGACTTAGGACGACCCCAGATGTTCTCGCCCATGCGGCGATCGAGCTTGTACTTCGCGCTGGAACGCTTCGACATTCTGTAATCCTTGCAATCGCTAACAACGGTGTTCCCGGTATCCGCCTGCTGATCTCGCCAGGGAGGGCAGGGCCACCGCTTCACCGGGGGTGCGGGGCCATTGCGAAGGCGCGCGGTTAGCGGCGCCCGCGCGCCGAGTCAAGCTGGACAGCGGCGCGCCGCCCGGCCAAGGGAGCCGCCATGCAAGAAACGATCGATCCCGAAGCCTGCACGACCATGATCGAGGTCCGCGCCGGCGTCGACGCGGTGGACGCGGCGCTGGTCCAGCTCCTCAAGCGCCGCTTCGGCTATATGGACGCCGCCGCGCGCATCAAGCCCGAGCGTGCGCATGTCCGCGACGAGGCGCGCAAGACGCAGGTGATCGCCAATGCCCGTGCGCATGCCCGCGCCGCCGGCATTCCCGACGCGCCGATCGGCGAGATCTGGGACAGGCTGGTCGAAGCCTCGATCGCCTATGAGCTCGAGGCGTTCGACCGGCGCTGACGTGAAATGCGAGTGCGGGCATCCGCGCGGCGGCCGACGCAGCCGGCGCGTGGAAATCCGCTCAGTTGCCGCCCGGCGTAATGCCCAGGCCGCCGGTCCGGCCGCCCATGTCGCGGTCCAGCTTCGTGCGCGCATTGGTCGAACGGTCGCTCATCGCGTCCCATTCCGCCTTGGTATGACATTCGCGCTTGCTCATGATCGAGCCGGTGGCGACGACCGCCCGGCAGATCTTCTTCTCCGATGCGGCCTTCTTGTCGGCGGCGCCATCGGCATCCTGATGGGCAAGCGCCGGGGTAGCAAGAGCGAGCAACGCAAGCACAGGTACGAAACGCATCAAAATCCCTCCCCACTCGAAAGATTCGCAAAGTCTAGCGGGATTTCACATCTGCGAAAAGCAGAAGTGTATTGCAGCGCTGTATCAGCTGCCGCGGTGGCGCTTCTTTCCTTCGAGCGCCGAAAGCACGCCGCGCAGCGTGCGCAATTCCTGGCTCGACCAGGCCGGCTTGGTGAGCAGGGTGCGCAATGTGCGCTTCGTCGACGGCACGCGATCGGGCGGGAAGTAATAGCCCGATTCCTCGAGCATCGCATCGAGCTGGCCGATCATGCCGTCGAGTTCGTCCTGCGGCGCCGGGGGATCGAGCTCCTCCTGCGTCGGCTGGGCAAGGCGCACGCCCTTCGACCATTCATAAGCGACGAGGATCACCGCCTGGGCAAGATTGAGCGAACCGAATTCCGGATTGATCGGCACGGTGACGATGGTGCGGGCAACGGCCACGTCATCGGTCTCCAGGCCCGAGCGCTCGGGACCGAACAGGATCGCCGAGCGGCCCTCCTCGCGATGCATCTCGCGGGCAGCCGCCTCAGGGGTGGCCACCGGCTTGGAGACGCCGCGCTTGCGCACCGTGGTGGCATAGACGTGCGCGCAATCGGCCACTGCGTCGGCGACAGTCTCAAAGACCTCGGCCCCTTCGAGGACGATATCCGCGCCGCTGGCCGCGGGGCCCGCGCTCGGATTGGGCCAGCCGTCGCGCGGGGCGACGAGGCGCAGATCGACCAGCCCGAAATTGAGCATCGCGCGCGCTGCCTTGCCGATATTCTCCCCGAGCTGCGGGCGGACGAGGACGATGACGGGGGGCTGGCTCAACTCTTCCCCACCTCGCTCACATTGCCGGCAAATTCCTCGAAGTCCTTCGCCTCGCGGAAGTCCTTATAGACGCTGGCGAAGCGGATATAGGCGACCGAATCCAGGCCCTTCAGCCCTTGCATCACCAGCTCGCCGATCTTCTGCGACGGGATCTCGGTGTCGCCCATCGTCTCCAGCTGGCGCTGGATGCCGGAGACCAGCTTCTCGATCTGCATCGCATTGACCGGCCGCTTGCGCGTGGCGACCGAGATCGAGCGGACCAGCTTGTCGCGATCGAACGGCTCGCGCTTGTCCTCGGACTTGAGCACGGTCAACTCGCGCAGCTGGATGCGCTCGAACGTGGTGAAGCGCGCGGCACAGGCCTCGCACTGGCGCCGGCGCCGGATCGCCGCCCCGTCTTCAGTGGGGCGGCTGTCCTTTACCTGGCTGTCTTCATGTCCGCAGAAGGGGCAGCGCATCTATTGCTCCTGACGGAGAAGCGGCACCGGCCCGCTCCCCCACCCGGCCACCCATAGAATACCCCGCCGGTGGGTGGCCGGGTGGGGGCGCGGGCCGGCACCGAACGCGCGGGCGCGCATCAAATCAGAGCTCCGGATAGATGGGAAAGCGCTCGCACAGGGTGCGGACGCGCTCGCGGACATTGGCTTCCACCTGGGCGTCGCCCTGCTCGCCATTCTTCTTGAGGCCGTCGAGCACGTCGGCGACCATGTTGCCGATCTCGCGGAACTCGGCGGGGCCGAAGCCGCGCGTGGTGCCGGCCGGCGAGCCGACGCGGATGCCGCTGGTCTTGACCGGGGGCAGCGGATCGTTGGGGATGCCGTTCTTGTTGCAGGTGATCGCAGCGCGCTCAAGCGCCTCGTCGGCGTCCTTGCCGGTCACGCCCAGCGGCGTGAGATCGATCAGCGCGAGATGCGTGTCGGTGCCGCCCGAGACCACGGCCGCGCCGCGCTCCTTGAGCGTGGCCGCCAGGATCTTGGCATTCTCGACGATCGCGGCGGCATAGGCCTTGAACGAGGGATCGAGCGCCTCGCCGAACGCCACTGCCTTGGCCGCGATGACGTGCATCAGCGGCCCGCCCTGGAGGCCGGGGAACACCGCCGAGTTGATCTTCTTCGCGATCGCTTCGTCATCGGTGAACACCGCACCGCCGCGCGGCCCGCGCAGCGTCTTGTGCGTGGTGGTCGTCACGACATGGGCGTGGCCGAACGGCGTCGGGTGGCCGCCGCCGGCGACCAGGCCGGCGAAATGCGCCATGTCGACCATGAAGATCGCGCCGACTTCATCGGCGATCGCGCGGAAGCGGGCGAAGTCGATATGGCGCGGATAGGCCGAGCCGCCGGCGATGATGATCCGCGGCTGGCTCTCCTTGGCCTTGGCCAGGACCTCGTCGAAGTCGATCAGATGGGTTTCGGGATCGACGCCGTACTGGACCGCATTGAACCACTTGCCCGACATCGCCGCCTTGGCGCCGTGAGTCAGGTGGCCGCCCGAATCCAGGCTGAGGCCCATGATCGTGTCGCCCGGCTTGGCGAGCGCGAGCATCACCGCGCCGTTCGCCTGGGCGCCCGAATGCGGCTGGACGTTGGCGAACGCGCAGCCGAACAGCTGCTTGGCGCGGTCGATCGCCAGCTGCTCGACTTCGTCCGAGGGGTGGCAGCCCTGATAATAGCGCTTGCCGGGATAACCCTCGGCATATTTGTTGGTGAAGACCGAGCCCTGCGCCTCCAGCACCGCCTTGGAGACGATGTTCTCCGAGGCGATCAGCTCGATCTGATATTGCTCGCGCGTCAGCTCGTGCCGGACCCCTGCGAAAACCGCCGGATCCGCCTCGGCCAGGCCGCGGGTGAAATAGCCATCCGGCTGCACGCCAGTCTCTACGGGGTTGGTGCTCATGCAGGGTTCCTTTCGGGATGGCTGAGCTTCGAGGCGCGGCGCTGATGGCGATCGCCGAGGAACTCGGTTGCGAGGAAAGTGGTGATGCAGGCCTTGGCCATTTCGATCCCGACGAGACGGGCACCGAGCGCGACGACGTTCGCGTCGTTGTGCTGGCGGGCGAGGCCGGCCGAGAGCGGTTCGGAGACGAGCGCGCAGCGGGCGGCGGGATTGCGGTTCACTGCGATCGAGATGCCGATGCCCGAGCCGCACAGCGCGACGCCGCGCGCGGCCCGGCCATCCTCGATCGCCTTCGCCAGGCGGTAGCCATAGTCGGGATAGTCGACGCTCTCGGGTCCGTTGGTGCCGAGATCCAGCACGTCATGCCCTTCGTTACGCAACCATTCGGCGAGTTCTGCCTTCATGGCGTAGGCGGCATGGTCCGATGCGATGGCGATGGTGTATGGCATGCGCGCTCCCCTACGCCGCAAGGGACCGGCTGGCTAGACCGACTATTCGGAGAGAAAGATGCGCAAGACGATTTTCACCCTGCTTCCCGCACTGGCCCTGGGCCTCGCGGCCTGCTCGCAGAGCGCGCAGGACAATCTGAGCAATTCGCTGAACGAAACCGGCGATTCGCTGGCGAACAGCATGAACGACATGGGCAACACGCTGGGCAATGCCGCCGACGATGCCGGCGCCGCGATCGACAATACCGCCAGCGACATCGGCAACCGCGCCGAGCATGTCGGCAACGCGATCGACGAGGCGACGCGCTGATGCGGCCGCTCCTCCTCCTCGCGCCCGCGCTGGCGCTCGCCGCGTGCCACGCCGCCGACAAGGCCGCCGATGCCACCGCCAATGCCACCGAAACCGCGGGCAATGCCGCCGTCGCAGTGGGCGGCTCGATCGCCAATGCCGTTGCCGAGGGCGCCGCCGACCTGAAGAACCAGGTATCGGGCAAGGCCGTGGACCGCGACGGCTGGGTCGGGCGCTGGAAGGGCGTCGAGGGCACCTATCTCGCCGTCTCGAAGGGCAAGGACGCCGGCACCTACACGCTCGAGATGCAGTACACGCTCGACGACAAGGGCAGCTTCGAGGGCAAGGGCACGCGCGAGGGCATCGCCTTCGAGCGACCGGACGGCAAGCAGGTCCTGAAGGCCAGCGACGGCGATGCGACCGGCTTGAAGTATCTGGCCGGCAAGAAGGATTGCCTGACGGTGAAGACCGGCGAAGGCTATTGCCGCGACTGACGCGCGCCTAGCCACCCGCGCGCCCGCGCTTCCGCCGCATAGGTGGTGCTGACGGGGACGGTGCCGCCGCCGGCGAGGCGCAGGCGCCAGCGCCGTCCCTCGCGCTCGGCGCCTTCCACCGCGCCGGCGCAGACCCAGGCTCCGCGGTGCACCCGCGCGCCGTCGAGCCCCGCGACTTCGGCCAGCGCGTCGCCGAAGCGATAATGGATCAGCGCGCTCTGGCCGTCGCGGCGGAGGACGCGGCAATAATCGTCCTCGGCCTTGATCGCCGCGATATCGCCGGCGGAGACCCGGGCACGGGCGAGCAGGCCGGTATCGGCGCGCACCGGCCGCGCCCGGCGCAGCACCAGCCAGGCGACGGCCCGGCAGACCGCGAAGATGCCCAGGCTGATCGCCGCCGCGCCCAGCCAGACCTCGATCGGCACGGCCCGCATCTCGACGCCGACGGCCCGGCCGCACAGCCAGATCTCGAACGGCAGGGGCAGGTTGAGCGGGATCGCGCCGAGCAGCGAGACGCGCGGCCAGTCGCTCGGCTTGCGCACGCCCCAGGCGAACAGCGCCTGCCATTTGAGCGCGTTCCACCCCATCAGCAGCAGCCAGAAGGCGATGCGCGTGCCGGGCGGCAACGCTCCGGTGCCGAACCCGCCGGTGACCATCATCAGCGCGGCCGCGGCGAGGCAGGCGATCCACAACAGCGGGAAGCCGGGCACCGGCGCCTTGGGCACCGCGCGTTTCGCGAAGCCGAGCGCGCGCTTCGCGAAACCGCGCTTGCGCAGCGGAAGGGCGGCGGGGCCAGTGCGGAGCGACCGGGCGGCGGGCATGGCGGAAAGGCTGCCATGCCCGGCCCCGGATCACAACGGGAGACACCGATGCTTCGCCTGTGCCTGATTCTCGCCGCCCTCGCCCTGCCCGCCGCGGCAAATGCCCAGGCCGCCGACACCGCCGCAATGGCCGCCCAGGCCGAAGCGATGCACAAGCTCGACTGGATGCACGGGAAATGGCGCGGCGAGGCCAGGATGCAGATGCCGGGCGCGGGCGAGCGCGTGGTGACGCATACCGAGCGCGTCGGCACGATGCTCGACGGGACGATCGCAGTGATCGAGGGCAAGTCGTTCGGCCCGGACGGCAAGGTGCCGTTCAATGCCTTTGCCGTGGTCTCGTTCGACGCGCGGACCAGGAGCTATGCCATGCAGAGCTATACCGGCGGGCGATCGGGCAGCTTCCCGATGACGGTCACCGAACGGGGCTATGCCTGGGAAATCCCCGCCGGGCCCAATGCCAAGGTCCGGTACAAGGCCGTCTTCGACGGCACGACCTGGACCGAGACCGGCGATTTCGCCGCCGACGGCCAGCCGCCCCGCCCCTTCTTCAAAATGACCCTGACGCGCATCGGCGATAGCGACTGGCCGGGCGCCGGCGGCGTTGCACGGGATTGATTTCGCAGGGCTGCTGACTCTAGGGGCGTCCCGGGGGCACCCGCGACGAAGCGTTGCGGGTGCGCAAGCGAGCCCCTAAAGTGACGCCGGTTCGTCACAAAGGGGTAATAGGGCGAGGCGGTCGCCGCCTGTCCGCCGGGCGTCCAGGAGTCACTGATGGGTTCGATTACCAAGACGCCGAAGAACGTCGCCGTCCGCGGCGCCGTGCACCGCCACGAGCACATGACCAAGGAAGGCCTGCTCGAGCGCGCGTTCACCTTCGCGTTCAGAGGCCTTGTCTATCCGCAGATCTGGGAAGATCCGGTGATCGACATGGAGGCGCTGCAGCTCCGGAGCGACCATCACATGGTCACGATCGCCTCGGGCGGCTGCAACGTCTTCTCGTATCTCACCGCGAACCCGGCCAGGATCACCGCGGTCGATCTCAACCCGGCGCACATCGCGCTCAACAACCTCAAGAAGCAGGCGGCGCTGAACCTGCCCGATTACGCGGCGTTCCACCGCTTCTTCGGCCAGGCGAACAAGGCGGAGAATGTCGAGGCCTATCGCCAGCATATCGCGCCGCATCTCGATGCGCCCTATCGCGACTATTGGGAGCGCCGCGGCCTGAACGGCACGCGCCGCATCGATGCGTTCAAGCACGGCTTCTACAAATACGGCCTGCTCGGCCGGCTGATCGGCTTCGTCCACTGGCTGGCGCATCGCTACGGCATCGATCCGCGCGAGATCCTGGCGGCGAAGAACATCGAGGAGCAGCGCCAGATCTTCGAGACGCGCTTCGCGCCCTTCTTCGAGAAGAAGTTCCTGCGCTGGCTGGTCGACCAGCCCGCCGCCCTGTTCGGCTTCGGCATCCCGCCGGCGCAATACGACCTGCTCAAGGTCGACGATCAGGCGGGTATCACCGGCGCGCTCAGGAGCCGGCTGAAGAAGCTGGCCTGCGACTTCGACCTGAAGGACAATTTCTACGCCTGGCAGGCGTTCGGCCGCGGCTATGGCGAGGGGCCGGACGCGCCGCTGCCGCCCTATCTCGAGGCCAGGAACTGGGACGTGGTGCGCGCGCGCGCCGACCGGGTCGATATCCGCCACACCAATTACGCCGATTATCTCGAATCGATGCCCGCCCAGTCGCTCGACCGCTTCATCCTGCTCGACGCGCAGGACTGGATGACCGACGAGCAGCTCACCCGCATCTGGAGCGAGATCACGCGCACCGCCAAGCCGGGCGCCCGCGTGCTCTATCGCACCGCAGCGATCCCCGACGTGGTGAAGGGCCATATCCCCGACGCGATCATGGACCAGTGGGAATATGAGGACCAGGCCAGGCTCGACGACTGGACGCGCCGCGACCGCTCGTCGGTCTATGGCGCGACGCACGTCTGGACGCTGAAGCCGCACGCATGAGTGCCGCGACCGGGGGCGCCGACCAGAAGGGGCTGATGGACGCAACCTATGCGCTCCATCGCCACTTCTACGACTTCACGCGCAAATTCTATCTGCTCGGCCGCGACGCGCTGATCCGCGGACTGAACCCGCCCAGGGGCGGGACGGTGCTGGAAATCGGCTGCGGCACCGCGCGCAACCTGATCGTGGCGGCAAAGCGCTTCCCCGAGGCGCGCTTCTTCGGCTTCGACATCAGCGAGGCGATGCTGGAGACGGCACGCGCCTCGGTCGAGAAGAACGGCCTGTCGGGCAAGGTCACCCTGGCCCAGGCCGATGCCGGCGCATTCGACGTGCAACGGCTGTTCGGCGTCGAGCAGCTCGACCGCGTGTTCATGAGCTACACGCTCTCGATGATCCCGCCCTGGGTGGAAGCGATCGAGCTGGGGGCCCGGGCACTGGCGCCGGGCGGCAGCCTGCACATCGTCGACTTCGGCCAGTATGAGCGGCTGCCCAAGTTCGCGAAGAAGCTGCACTTCAAGTCGCTGAACGACTTCCACGTGTTCCCACGCGCCGAGCTTCCGGCGGTGCTGAAGCGCATTGCCGAGGAACAGGGGCTGCGGCTCGATTTCCGTTCCACTCTGCGCGGCTATGTGTGGAGCGCGACGCTGACGCGGGATTGAGCCCGCCATGTGGAAGCGCATCGTCCTGTACGGCGCGCTTCTGGCCGCGGGGACGCTGCTGCTGCAATGGCTCGACTATCAGCGGCTGGTGCACAGCCATGTCGGCGATGTCTTCACCTTCCTGATCGCGGGCGGCTTCCTGGCGCTGGGCGTCTGGCTGGGCGCCAAGGTGATCGCCCGGCCGGCGCCGCGCGCGTTCGATGGCAATCCGCAGGCGGTGGCGACACTCGGACTCTCGCCGCGCGAGATGCAGGTGCTGGAGGAACTGCTCGCCGGGCGATCGAACCAGGAGATCGCCGAGCGGCTGGGCGTGTCGCGCAACACGGTGAAGACGCATGTCGCGCGGCTGCTCGACAAGCTGGGAGCGAAGCGGCGCGGCGACGCCGTCGCGCGGGCACGGGAACTGGGGATCGTTCGCTAGGGTCGAGAACGCAGATTCTTCCCTCGTCGCCTCGGCCCTGAGCCGGGATGACGATGGGAAATCAGATACTTGCTTGAGTCCCCAATCCATGCCCGCTGCCTCCCCATGGTTCCCGCCCGCGCGGGGATGAACTTTGGCGGGAGGCGCGTTTCGCGCAAATCACCCCTTCGGGCGATTGCAGGGCGGGCTTGCCCGGCGCTTCCTCAGGGCGCAACCTGAACCCAAGGAGGACATCGACATGCTCCGCACCGCTTTGGCTTATGGCGCGATCGGCGGACTGATCGCCGGCGGCCTGCTCTCCATCGTCGTTCTCAACTTCAAGGACGCCATTGGCGCCTATGGCATGGCGATCGGCTATCTGATCATGCTGATCGGCCTGAGCACGATCTTCATCGCGATCAAGCGCCAGCGCGACGTGGAACAGGGCGGCGTGATCCGCTTCTTCCCCGCGCTCGGGCTGGGCGTGGCGATCAGCCTGGTCGCGGGGGTCGTCTATGCCCTCTGCTGGGACGTGGCGCTCCACATGATCGGGATCGACGCATTCATCGACAGGTTCGCGGGAGACATGCTCCAGGGCAAGACCGGCGCTGAGCTGGCCAGTGCAAAAGCCGAGCTGGAGAGCTTCCGCGCCACCTATCACAACCCCTTCTTCCGGCTGCCGATGACCTTCATGGAGATCTTCCCGGTGGCGCTGGCCGTGTCGCTGTTCTCGGCCGTGACGCTCCGCAACAGCCGCTTCCTGCCGGCGCGGACCGCGGACTAGGGTCAAGACCCGTTCAGCAAACCTTGTCATCCCCG
>JAAGWI010077407.1:692-13736 GCA_012274505.1 Galium porrigens var. tenue
AAAATGAATAAAAAAGTGAGTCATTTTTAGGAAATCGGAGGGAGTATTATAGTACTTTCCTTCGTTTATTTTAAAAATTCTTTACTTAAACATTATAAATGCTCTATTTAATTAGTTTACGTGTTTATGTAATTAGTTCCGTGTTAATGTGTTTTTCGTTATTTATTTAAATATTATAGATAAATTAATTTCATTAAGAAGACTAGCAAACACGCAAACTATTCTAATAACACATGAGAGATCATTCATGTCACAAAACTTATGGTGTGATGATGTTAACCAAAACTTTGTACGATAATAGACTACGAAAAAATAACTTTCTTGAGGATTTGCGTGACAATGAGAGACACGGCTCTCAATTGCTGTTAGTAAAATTCATTGCTAATAATTGCTTGCAAAAGTTGTAGTCATAAAACATTGACAGGAAAAGAACATTTAATTTAACACTAATTGCATCTGGTATACTAGGTTGCTTGGTCAAGTTATTCCTTCTAGATGCTCAAAAAATATGAAACATTCTACTAACGTAAAACTAGCTTTCCAATTCTCTGTTACAAATCCGATGGATGTATTGGTTCATTCAAAACAATGATGTTATGAAAGCAAATTACATAAGACAACATGCACCACAAATAAAGCTGGAAATAGATAATAGTCACCGTTTATCAAGCTCCTGTTATCAAGTTCGGGATAACAAGCTAAGACGGCTCTTCTGAAATTTGAATCGTCCAAACGACTGATGTGACGAGCTAACTATTTGAGTTCGGCAGGCTATCGGCATTCTACCAATCTGTCACAACTTTATTCGGATAACACTATATACGGACTGCTTTTTGAGGCAGGGAGGAAGATTCAGAGCACAAGAACAAAATAAAATGCATCAGCTTCTGTAGCACCAATTATTAATCAAAATAATCTTACAGGTGTCATGGTTATCAAGTCATTAGTAAATGCGCCACAGCACAAATTTATGAATTGCATCACCATCATCTACATACTATAGCCTAGTAGTAGTTACTAGCAAGGTTACCGTTTTGAATGGAAAATGTCAATCACCTGGGGGAGAGCTCTGTTTTTTCTCCTTGAGCAGCTCCATGTTTTGGACACAGCTTCAGCACAAACATGTAAAAGATATCAACAAAATCAAGAAACAGGGAATCGAGACACAAGTTCAATTTCTGGCTATATGTTATTATGGAAAGTTATGGACCCAAGAATACCAACACACGTGAAACAAAAGAAAGTTGGGAGTTTCATATTTGGTGAGACGGAACTCTACGAGTTACAGTCACAGTAGCCGACACAAAGTATACTAGGGAAAGGCTAATGTTGTAAGAGCCTGGGAGAGGAACTTATAGGGATACGAATTACACTGCCATGCAGAGGGTCCTAATCGACAAGTACACTCTTTGGCAAGCAGGATAGCAAGCAGCACAATTAAAAATACAGCCAGGAAAAATGCAACCAGTGCTCCAAAATAATGACAGAACCCACCTCCAGCCCTTTTTACCTGTAAATGCAAAACGTCGAAAGCAATCTAACACAAGATTTTTGTCACATTGGTCACAATTATGCAACAAAATCTTGACTAGTAATACATGCAGTGAACAAATGCTTATAATGGCCTCATGCGGCATCTACATGGCAAAATCTAGTCAGCAATAGCCACTTTAGAGTAATCAATTTAGTTTTTTTCCATGTCTTCTCTTTCACTAAGAGAGTCCCATTGCTTTTGGGCACTCTAATTTATGCGAGAAATATGTGGTGGAAATTGTAGAAAAATTATGAAAAGTAAATTAGGTGGCCAAGGATGAAGAAAGTCATGATTTGAAAGGGGCACTCTCAGTGAAATGGAGGGAATACTCCCTAACTTACAAGCACGTGCTAATGCTAGCTTGATAAAGTCTTGGAGAAAAAGTACAAACCTAATGGAGAAGACTGAAGAGTGCTGCTTAAATATCATAAAACATGCTGGGGAGCCGTACAATAGTCAACTGAATTCAGGGTTACCATTAGAACCATCCGATCATTTGACCATTAAAAATATAAAATGATCACTTAATATGAACTATCTGATTCAAATGAAAGTAGTTGATGGCAAAAGATTAGTACAAGCACAGTACCTTTTCCTACTATGTGGAATAAGCTACACAGACCACACCTCGCCATAATTTCAATAAAATGCCATGGCAAGCCCAGCTGATCCTCACGGACCCGGGCAAAAAACAGGTACAGCTTTATGGACAAGCAATATACAGTTACACGATTTTTGACCTGCAACAAAAGCATAGAAATTCGAGTAAAGCTGGCAAATCTGAAACTACAAGATTACTGCTGAAGCAAGGAATCATGAGAAAAAAAAGAACAGATATCTTACAGAGGGCATGCAACATGCTGAGCACTGGGTTCTGTTTGCTGGAAGGCAGTACCAAAGATGGGTTGACCTAATCAGCAAGCAGGTACATTATCAACCAGAGCATCACTCACTCTATCAATAATGAAAATGATCTTTCCCTTCATCCATCAGGGAAAACAAAGAGGAGAGTAAAAATCAGAAGTTTTTGATCCAAATCCAATATTACTGCAACTGATTACTCAAGAAATTAAAGATTTTATTAGAATCATAAATTCTATGTACAAAGGCTTTCTTCTCTGATCTGTAATCTTCACTACAAACAAAATACGGTGTTTCTAAGGCTCTCTGACTAAGACATGCTAACTATTAGGTTGAACAAAAAGATTTTTACAGCCGGAACTCATCAACATGAACAGATACAAAATCCTTCAGCAGGTAGGGTTCACCCAACAATCAACTTGTCCACTACTGTCTCAAAGAATATATAGCCTAATTTTCAAGTCGACCATATCTGCAAGTGACCAGTCATTTTTTGCTATCCAGGATTCGCTCTTTGTGATATATATTGAACATGAATATACAACAACTTCAGACCATCATATTCAAGTCTGTTAGATCATCCATTGGTATTTCCAGACCCATAAAGTCATCATCCTGTAGCCCATCATCATCAATGTTCAACCAAGATCCTATATCTTGCCCCTGACCTCCAAAATCACCAGGAACACCTAAGTCATCCATTTCAGGAATTTGCAGGCCAGAGAAGTCGAGAGGTTCTTCTAAATCATCCAAACCTGAATCATTTTTATCCCTGTCAACACCGCTACGGTTTGCATTACTTGCTCTTTGAGTTGAAGGCAAAGATCCCTTTGGCTTCTCAGACATTTTCCCAAGAGGGCCATTGACTGAGGCAGATAACTGGGTAGTTTTTTGCTTAGGTTTTGTCTTAGTCTTCCTTTCACCCTTATTATTGGTTGAAGGACGGCCTATCTTAGTTGTTCCACTTCTGGATATAGCCTCCCTACTACTACCTTTTCCTTCTCTATCCCTCTCACTCCTCTTTCCTTTTGTACTGCTTGAAAATGGACTACCAGCACCTGGCATGTTTGCACCACCACCAACATCATCAAGTAATAATTCTTTCTTTTTCGCTCTATTTGACCAACTCTCTCCTTTACCGCAAATCTCCTCTAAAGACAAATTTGGAGGTAGAAGGTTATCAGCAGAATACGTTTCTGGATTGATTAATGAAGGACTCTGATGTACACCCAAGGAAGCTGGAAACAAATAAAACATAGGATTATAGATATTGTTATGTGAGCAAGAGAAACATAATCTTAAGGAATGCCTAGAAGATTCTGTAGGCAAAGTACAATCACTTTATTCTCCAAAATAAAGCAAACACAAGCTTCGTCAATCTTGCTATTAATAGTAGTTAATGTGGGTACGTTTGTACACAGATAATTACCTGAAGGCCTGACGTCCGGCTTGCCACATTCACCTTTACCAATGGATTCTACTGTTTTCCCATCTGCAAGCCAGGAGCATCCAGAAATAAAAATATCCCTGAACATAGGTTCATCAAAGCAACTTTTTCCCGTCTCCTGGAACTCTTGGCATCGCTTCAATGTCCTCCTGACAAAAGCTAAGGCAGCTTGTTTGGCCATTTTACCACTCGCACTCTTCATCCCATGAGCATTAGGACCCCAGCAAGCCTGCCATTACACAATAGATGCATGTCAGCTTCATGTTTTACAATCAACAATGTTAACCAGCCAACTAGACAAATCTGGTAATCCAGTCCAGATTCCATCGTTCAGATGGTGATTATTCTATCAGCGCAAACACTACTGTCACCTTCCAATGGAACAGAAATAGCCAGTGTAAAACAATCAGGATTTACCATGTACTTTTCATATGCCATCACTATGAGTTTGTAGAGAGCGTGCTGCTCAAATTCCCTATAGCAAGATACAGAGTGTGTTAGTTCACATTGGCAACCCAACAAACTAAAAAGACAATTGATAGACACATCAAGAATAATAAACATATTTTCTTTACTTGTCTTGAAGCTCTCTTGTTTCAGTAGTAGACACCAATAGCCTGCTAAGAAAACTCTTCTTCTTTGTAACCTACAGTTGAGGAACACACATAAATAAAACAAAACAAATGAAACACTAAAAATAATACCAACACTATCTTTCCTGAATCAATGATACTTCTCCATCCTTGAAGATTGGGTTATCATAAATTGGACATTCTTCATTTAATGGCAAAACAAAGAAACACGGAACATTTACATAATCCAAAGAAACACGGGAAAATCTAGTAGATTACATTAAGAGTTCACAACATCAAAGTTCAAAGAAGTCAAAAGGAATATTAGAATTTCCAAAGCTTGATCTTCATTTACACACACACAAACAATATTTATGACACCGAAAAAATTTCCATGTTGCAGTAGACCATACCTGTTCATGGTACATATCATCCAGTTTATTGAGTTCTGCAGATATCTCTCCATCCTCGGAATGTGCAGAATCAGGCTGAATGAGGATAAAGAGATGTATTATGGTTGGTAGTTACATTGATTGAAGTGTGACAATTAGTGCCAAGTAAAACAAACTCACCACAAGTACAGGGAAGATCCCTATACAATGAATCTCCAGTAGAAGTCTTTCCTCTATGGACATATTATTATACTGTACCTCGGTGCAGTTGCCAGGCAGAACAGCATGTTCAGGAATATATCCATTTAGTGAATTATCATAGCCCGGAATGACTGCATCTGGAATGGATGGGCTGTTATCATGTGGAATAATATTTCCAAGCTCATTATAAGACTTCCCACCAGCGTTTAGTTTAAAACCATTAGCAGTAGGATATGCAGACGAATCATAGTTTTGTAAGAAACCGGGATGGATACTATCTGACTTCACACTGATATCCTGCTCAAACTCAGATTCATAAACATCAAATCTCAGGTCTTGATTACCACTACAAGGATATTCTTCATCTCCCTCAGAAATGAGAGCTGAAATCAGTCTCTGGTAAAGGGGGGGCACCACATTAAAAGTTTGCATCCCAGGGGCTAAATGCTCCTCAGCATGCTCAACATTTGACGTTGTAACTCCCCCACTTGCAATTTCATTACTGCAAAAGCCTTTGCCCAAAATATTGACATCCTCCATGCCAGAAGAGTCCGGTACAGGTGATGCTAAAATTGGATTTGCATCAATCTGTTAAGAAAATTGAGTTGGTATAGATAGATATTAGAATATGACACTGGAAGACAAATGTACTTGATGCCTGAACTCTCAATGTACTCCAATCAACAAGAGCTGAATCACATCATGCACATGAAATCTCAACAACATAAATAGATTTGAAATTAAATTATTATTTAAGACATCGATACAGCAAGCAGATTATCATATTGATCCCATAAGGCAGATTACTGGAAAGCTAATCTATGAATCTCTTTACCTGGAAAAACATATGCCCTGTATGTGATTACCCAAAGCATGTAGTATATGAAAATACATGCAACACCTTTCTCCAACTATTTTAATTTCTACAAGGTCTTACTGAATTTTGGAAGTGCAGCCGCAGAGGTAATAACATTCACATCCATGGCTTACACAAAGAGCTAAACATTGTTTCTTGCTTCTATTTATAAATTGAAAAAAGGATGGATACTTCAACTTCATGAGATAAAGTGCATGGGCCATACACAAGCACGTCAGGAATTTATGAAGAATCCTATGCAGTGCCAAAACTGGAAAAAAATCTAATTCACTCACTAAACAGCTCATATATGCAAGAAAATACATAGATGCCAAATGAAATGTAAAAATGCAAAGGCAGCTTACTGAAGGGAGAAAAGTTAGAGCAATATTACTAAGTGCTTTCAGAGATTTCACATGGAAGTGGAACCATCATACAACTGGTCAAACAAGCATTGAAACACAGTGACCTTCCAATGAAAGTAAATAAAAAGTGAACTACTTAAAATAACGGAAATAACACAACCTGCTGCTTTAGAAAGGCAACATCTTTGTCGGACATGAAGCGAAAGAATGACTCCATCTGCTTCCAAAATGCACTAGACAATGCTTGAGCTGCGATTCAAAGTGGAGTTATTTCTCCAAGAGAATTGCAGTTTAGAACTAAGTATAGCATTCTTGTTTAACAGGCTCCTCTTTTCCCTTCTCTTTAGGGTACAACCATTAATATTTACCTGGATTGGTAACAGCTTTGGCAGCAGCCAGTAGCTCCTCATGCCCATCATCTGAACAACCAACAAAATTCAAAGTATCAGATATCAGTCAAAAAAATTTAAAACAAAAAAATTAATATAATTATTTCACTTTACCTAGAAAATCAGCTGCTGTATTGACTATAGTGTGCTTCTGACGGGTGTAAGCCTTACTATCTGAGAGCTTTCGAGTGGGAGGGCGACCAGCTTTACTGCACATGAAATTCACAAAAATATAAGAAATGGATAGTAATGATGGCACCAGATAGAGGTTACCTGAATCCAGCTAAGACATACACACATTTAAAATGTATATAAACAATCATACCTCTTGGACTTATCAAAACCAAGTTTGGCACTTCTAAGCTGCTTTGCAGTCCCAACATTTCCAAGCTTCTCAGCCATGAGGGCCCTAGTTGAAGTGAAACCACGACCAGTTCTACCTTGTCGGCGAACACCATCTCCATGGCCTTCCCCCCCACTCATGACCTTGTTCTTTTTTGGTGGGAGCATCAGATTTGACATCTTCTGAACATTCTGCCCAGATTTATCATCCATATCATCAGGCTTTTTGGTTTTATCTTTGGCCTTCATCTCAGCAGCACCAGATTCCTCACTTTCAGATAATCCAGATGTGGAGAAGTGATCACTTTTTAACTTGACTTGCTGAGGTGAATTTCCAGAAAATCGTCTTTCATTTCCAATAATAGATGCTACATCCAAAGTAGAAGATTCATCATTGCTCTGAACTATTGGTACCAAATTCGTCCTCCTTGCTGATCGGGAGTTCTTCTGGGCCCTCTGATTAGCCCACTGTACCGGAGGTGATGAAGACCTCATTGATGGTGTGCGCTTACGGCTATTAGCACCCCCTGTAGCAGGTATTTTATTTGTACATTGAGAAATCTCCCAATCGTTTCCAGAATTTGCCCGAGAAACCACTGGTGATAATTTAGGTCCAACAGAACCTGACCGTGGAGCTCTGGCATTGGCATTTGGTTTTGTACTCGATGTTGGGCTACCTGAACTAAAATCTTCTCTGCTACTCGTCCTGGATTTATATACAGATGAAATTAACATCAATTACATTTAATTTAATTCCATCCATTTAAAATGCATACTAGGAAAAAGCACAAGAGTGCAGACTATTCCAAATAATAAAGTTAATAGTACATCAAACACCTTCTTTTTATAAGTGGCCTCATGTGTGGATTTATTATTATTTCAAACTATGAGCAGTTTGACTCCACAAGAACTTTCATATGGACATAACAAATTCATGTATCAATTGATATGCTCCTGTTACATCCGAAACAAAATTAACATTATTTATTTGGACCTAAGTCATGCCTTGCATGACAGCCCCACATTTATAGTGGCCATATATGTAATTTAATAAAATTTATCCTTACTTGCTAATAGCTTTCAAGTTGGCTCTTTCTTTCTCTACTGAACGGTCTCTTTTTGGGCTACAATCTTGTTCAGGCCGAGGGACCAGAGTGCGCATGCCAGGACTAATTTGCTGTGACACACCATCAATTTTACCTACACCTCCATTAACTACCCCAGTCCTGCATCAGAGGATGTAGATATATGATTAGGATATATGTTAGCACTAGCAGTTAAAACTTTTAGTCTAGCTATACTTTAAGCACGCTAGCACCAAGCTAACCAGGCAAACCTTTAAATGTAAAAGAAACAACCATACAAAAAATCTAGAAAATAATCAATGTATGACAGAGACAGACCATATCAAAACCATAGAGCAAAATGGAAGTCAAACCTGAAGGTGTGGGCATCAGTCAGCCTCGATCGAGCTTCAGGCAGTAGCCGCCGTTCCATTCCTTGTTTAGAATCTCTTGAGACATCTATAGGTTTTGCAGCTGATGGGCTACTGGAACTATCTGGCTTTATCCCAGAACGCTTCTTTTTCATCTTTGACTTCTCCCAGCCATCACTGATTGACAGTATTCGCTCCTCACCCTGGACAGCAACACTATTTGGAATCTTTAAAACCTCTCTCTCTCTATCTACAGCCCCAGTAGGTCTTGCTGGAGTACTGGCCCTTGCATCCAGCTAAGTCAACCAAAATAATTGAAAAGATAAAATTAGGAAAATTAATTTTCTAGTAGAAGATGTGGTCTAGATATAGCACTTTGCAGTATCTAACTAGCTGGAGACTGGAAAGGCCAAAATCCCAGTCCATGAAATGAAGCCTCTTCTGCTTGGAGTGGGGAAGGGGATAGGAGTTCTGCAAATACTTATATCATGAAAAGAAAGTGTTTCAATATAATTTTTAACTAAATTAGTCTTTTTCCCATATATATGAACTGAAACCTACAACTAAGGGGTAGGAGTTAGACAAAGATGACCCAGTCAAATTCTCGTTCCTTACCAAGCAGACTCGTACAACTATAAGCCAATATATCTCCAATATCAACAATAACGAGTCCCCAAAGTAAAATCCATCAGATTAATAGAGAACTTTTAATATGAGCTCAACCAATTGCAAAAACATATGCTTCCTCTGTGCCACTAAAATAGTCTTTTTCCCACATATATATGAACTAGTAAGGGTAAGAGTGGATTCAACTTTAGGTTTTATATGGACAAGGGAACCTTTCTCAGCAAAGATACCCAGTCAAATTTTTGTTCCTTAACAAGCAGACTCGCACAACTATAAGCCAATATCAACAACAGCAAATCCCCAAAGTAAAATCCTGTCAGTTTAATAGAGAACTTTTAAGATGAGTCCAACCAATCGCAAAACAAATATGCTTCCTCTGTGGCACTAAAATTATCCTCCTTTCCAATTTTTGGACGTCCCACTATTATGTCCTAATTTACTTTATTCCTATTTTGGAAAAAAATCCATTCATGCTCATTAACTCATTTAATTACTTTATTTCATCATATCTAATTATTCTCTTCCTTACCATTCTTCGACACATTCACTCGCATCAATCTCCGTGCTATAAACAAATAAACGAATCAAAGCTGCCCACTACTATGCAAGCTTCATCCATCTTTCACATGTAGCTCCACAGAACAACATTCAAGTAAATGCATTAACAGATTTATAAGCCAAGAAGATGATAGGACATTCAAAATCAAAATATAATGCTACATACCCTGGAATCTGTCATAGACGTCCTAGGACGCTTGCTTGGGACAGAACTTTTCATCCTTTCTTCTGATTTGGGTTCCACATCAAAACCATTTGCGCTAGCATGATTCTGGGGTCCCAACTTGGTGATGACTGCTTGATCAGCAGGATACAAGGTACTGGATCGGTCACTTGAAAGGAAATCAGACCGGGATCTCTTCCTTAATGGAAGGGTGGGAAACCACTTTTGCATTAAAGACAGAGATTCATTTAATGCCTTTTGCCGTTCCCTGATATTTGGTTTGACAGTTTCAAACATTAACATCATCATCCAAGCAGATCCACATATAAATCAAGAGAAAATATATAAATAAAAATGATCATCTACCTAGATTTATAGTGGCTCTCTCGAACAGCAGCTTTGAAGCGTTTACAAGCCTCGAGTGAAAAGGATGATGACAGAGGCTTCCCTTTTGAAGAAACTGATGGAGAATCATCTAATGGAATTCCAAGAGAAGCACTGGCTAGTCGTTTAATATCTACTCGATCAAGTTTGTGGTCTGTAACCATTAATTTTGGATCAAAACGTAAGCACTGAAAGAAACTTATAACATCTTGTGATGATGAGGTACTTCCTCTAGTCAAGTTTGGAAGAGCTGGTAAGGTTGGGTTCTCCATGTTTTCCCTAAAGCTACTAGATCTATCCAATGAGCCTGCCACATAAGATGTACGCTGCCCAGAGGTGAATACCGACTTATCTGGGCTACCAGAAGATAGATCAAATTTGCTAGATGCCGACATCGCATCAGTTTCCACACAATCTCTTTGTCGCAAACCCCTTTTACACAGTTGCGCATGGCAATATTGTACAATCGAAAAGCATGAAATCCAGCATAAACTTGGAAGAAATGTAGAAGATGGTAAGAAATACTCCTGAAAAAAGATTACACTAATGTTAACAAAAATGTTAAAGCAAGTGAAAAGCAAATTCAACAATTTCAACCACATTACCATAAAAGTCAACCAAAACTGTAGAATAGATTATCCGCACACAGAAACCCGAGTCTTGTCATCATTTATGATATTAAAAGACATACTACTAATTGCATCAATAAATTACAAAATAAAAAAAAAATTGTGAATGAGGTTTGCAGCAGGAAAACCCTAGAGGCCACAATTATAGCATTAATGTCCAGGAATAATCTGTTGGTACAGCTAACCAACAAAAGCCAAACCCTAAGAATGCTTTTTTTACCACCCCCTCACTACCTCCCTAGATGCAAATCAACTCAACAATCAGGTCCAGCTTAAACATTCTTGAAACCCTATGTGTATAGTAAAAATAAGGGCCCCATAAAATTAATTAAGATACTTTATTTATGTTATGAGTGACAATACTTTCTAAATACAATGTTTTGCTGAAAGTAGTATTGATTGGTGATACCAAATAAAAAATTTAGATCTTTCTACTAATATGTTCATAAAAGGACAATTTTTCTCTTAAAAAATTGCATTGGAGCAACTACTATGATTTTTTAATGAAAATGAAGATATTTTATCAAAGATTTGGGTCCCCTTTGACGCCTTGTTCTGTATACCGCATTAAACATGCTAATAGACGCTCAATTTACGCCATAATTGCTCGACAAGCATATACATTTACACTAGAATTTCTTTAATGAACTAGTAGCTAATAATACTTATTGCATATAATTAGAATTTATCCATTTCAGTATTTCATCCTTCTTTAACAATTGAATTAAGAAAATCTGAATATCCATCCTAATTTGCACTGACTGTCTGATCGATCTAACATCAGCTTGGAGTTCAAACATATGAAATTTGAAAGCCATCAATAACACAACGAATTGAACTAAAAAATCATACTTGGCACTCAACTTAGGTCTTTTTTTATCATAGCTATATTCATAACTTATTGAATACAGTTATCAACTAGATTTTACTACTTCATTTTCACCAATTGCACCCAGAAAAAAAACCCAACCCAATGACTGGCTGATCGATCAAACAGCAAGCTCGGATTCAAAACATATAAAACAGTGCTTAAAACAAATTGCATACTGCATAACCAAATCCAAGGTGATTACTTTACAGCAAAAAAAAAACATCTTACTTATTTAAATTAGCTGCTAATATGCACGAAAAACGAAAATCTGAGAAGGTGATCCAGAGCACCTGTGATTCAAAAATTCCCGAATCAATTTAGCAAGCGTCAAAATTGATCAACTGAGGGTTCAATTAGGGTTTTTAAAACGTAAAAAAATGAAGAGAGAAAAAGTGTTTTTAAAAGGGGATTAACACTAATCATAGACCTCATCAAAAAACAAAAGGTGAATTAATTGCATAAACGCGAAAAAAGCTGTAAGCAATCAGCAGCGAATTGCAATAGCTGGTTACGAGAAACAGTACCTGTGAGAACGGAGAAGAGAAAGAAAATAAGTTTACGCAGACGGAGGAGGTTGATCGGTGGGTCGTCGCGGAGGAGGAGGTGGAGGAGGAGGAGGAAGGAGGGAGAAATAACGTTGGACTATTCACCGGGTTTCAGCCCGCCATTTCGTGGAGCCCCGAGTTACTACTTGTAATCCAATTCCAACCTGGATCCTTGTGATCATGACTAGAATAACATACTATTGTCGAAAGCTAGAATCTATCTCACGGACATTTTGGTCCTTTTCTAGTTCAGACCAGCCCAAACATATTGCATTTACGACATTTTTTAAGGATTAATATGGAAGTTAAGTTACTTTTAGGTTCTGTCTCTTGAGATTATTTCTTTCGAAACTGAATTAAACTAAATTAAAATAAAACTATTATATTGAATGTAAAATCAGTATTATTAAATTAACTTAAATTTCATTATAAAAAATTTTAACTGAACTGAATTGAACTGAACTAATATACTGATAACTTCAAGAGAACAAGGACTTAGTTTGGAACAACTCAGTTCAACTATCATTTAACCGTCAGATCACCCCACCTTTCCCTTTTCTTTCTCTCGCTACAGTAACTAGAGTTTTCCCACTACAGTACCAAAGTAGATCCAGTTGCTTCGGCGGGGTGGTCGTCAGCGATCTTCGCCGCGTCGACCACCTCCGCCACCCCCATCCTATTTACAGTAACCGGCCAACCGATCCCCTCCCCCAACCACGAACCCGGGGTTTCTCCCCGCCAAGCAACGGCGCGCATTCCGCAGTCCGCCGTCGTCGAGCCGCAGTGCCTGAAACTCACCGTCGCGCCTTCCTGAGTCCTTGTTTTTGCACTGCTAGCTACGGTGCATTTTTGCAGGTACTCTAGGTGTCCAGG
>JAAGWI010077548.1:0-15594 GCA_012274505.1 Galium porrigens var. tenue
GAACAGTAACGTGCGAGTGAACAGTACACATTCTTTTCAAAATTGCAAATAAGGACCTCCTTCCCTCCCTACTCTATTGTAGTCTCTGGTCTATATATATAGACGGTCTCCTCAGAGACCACCTCTATTTCAAATCTAATAATAAGTATATATAATAAGTATATATATTTCAAATCTAAAACTAGTATTGTAATAAAAATTCTCATAGATAAAAAATTTAAAAATAATAATTTTGAGGAAAAAGTTATATCATTTCAGGTTACTAGAAAATATCAAGTAGCGTTTGATAAAAGGTTGGGAAGAGGCCCACACAGTACTCTCCTGATTACCATGTTTAATAAAATTTGCTAAAAAGTGAGCTGAGTCATTCTGGAGTTGTAGATCCCAAAAGGAAGCTCTCGACGTGCTACTCTCAAAATTCTCCTTCAACGAAGCCACGATGGTATCACAATGTTTCGATACTTCCAAATTTCTCCTCACCACGTGGATTAAGCCAAGTGAATCCCCAACAATTATGGTATCCTGATTGTCAAGCTTCTTAACTAGTTCCACGGCTTGCTTCATTGCCAAGCACATCCCGGACGTCGTCAAAATATCGACTAGGACTTCGGATAAAATTCTCTTCTTCGTCTAGTGGGCAGATACTGATGACTCCCACACGTTTCGATGGTGAAGATGTGCAAGACACGTTGGTGGACGACTATGACAGCGATTAAGGTTACAATTTTGGTCGTTAAACAATTTGAGGCACTTACACAAAAACATTGAAATTTAACAACCAACAACATGATCTATCAATCGACACAAATATTGCAGGCAAAACTAAATAGATATAAGCGGCAGAAGGAGTAAAGCTCCAATTGCGAAAAGCATGAGAGCAAACGACAGTCCAATGTGATAGTAGAGAAATAGGGGTTAGGACAAGAAATACTAATCTTTTACATTTCAGTCCATGAATATACGCGATCCTTTTAAAAAGTGTGGGCGTGTGATTTTTTGTGGTGCCGGTGGTGCTGGGGTTAGAGGATGTCGGTGGTTTAATCTTTGGGGTTGTGGTAATAACGTAGTGTTTTTGGCGGTGACGTGTTGATGTAGAGTGTAGAGCCGGTGCAGTGGTTAGAAGTGGAGGCAATGAGAGAGGAGGCAGAAATATTCAGACTAACAAGTGATAATATTTATGTCGTTTATATTCAACTTCCTGTCAAAAAATTTCAAGTCAATATTGATAACACTTTCAAAATTTTTGATATGGATATTTTGATAGTAATTAGGAACATATTTAACACGAAAATCTATTTTTCATTTAAAAGATTGTCGGTGTTGATTGAAATTGACTACAACTTATTCGTGGAAAATTTTCTGGAAAATTAAAATTATATTTTACCATTTTTAATAAATTGGTAAGGAATTTTTTTTTTTTTTTTTGAGAATGTGAGGCGAGAATCTCTGTAATTATAAGAAAACAAACAAAACCATAAATCATTGTAATTGCATTTCGGCACTCTCCCTTTCCCGGTGACCTGACTGAGCAAAATTGACAGACGATTTGTTTACTACCCGCCCAGATCTCTGTGGCTTTTCAAATCTCCGACTAACATATACTCAACACACACACACAAGAGGTAAGGCTCCCTTTACTTACACCCTACGCATCATCAGTTCCGGTTCGATCTGGTCTGATTCTCGTGTTGATTGCAGTAGCTGAATTGGGCGCAGAGCTGATCCACGGGCTACAATGGCTGGCGCTGCTGGAGGGTTTCTGACCCGGGCCTTTGAGTCCATGCTCAAGGAATCCGCCGCCAAGAAGTTCACTGCTCTCCAGAAAGCTATCCAGGCTTACTTAGGTATGAATCATGCCCGACAGATAGAATGTGACTCTGGTTTTGTTTGTCACTTAAGTGTGAGTGTATTTCGTTAACTGATTACTTGTCAATGTTGTGCCGGAGATCTACTAGAGTCTAGAGCTTCCATTTTGTGGTGCAATGTATACTCTCTTGCTTGTTGCCTCTGATGAACGGCAACATGATCAGCTGTTAGAAAGAATTGTGGCTGAAGCATTCATGATTTTTTGTTTTTGAAAAATCTAGAGGATGGATGAATGGCTTAGTTGCTGCATTGAACTGTTAGCATGCGATGTTTTTGGGAGCTTAAAATAAGATGCAGTTCTCTAAGATATTTATGGTTACGTTCGCATGATTAAGTCTATTAAAATGAAGGTTTTCTGAATGTAATATGTTTTATTTAATTTCTATGTGCTCCCAGGGGTAAGCTACTTCTCGTTTTTATTAATAGTTCTACTCTGCATTTGTATTTTCCAGATAATGCCAAGAACTCTGATCAGCAGTCTAGCTCCATCAGTACAACACAAGTAGCTTCTTCAGCTGAAGTTGGGAGGTTGTTTGCCCACTCATATTTCCTCTGCTCTTTGCTGTTTTTTGTGTAGTGTGTATATCTGAACTTCCCAGTGTCTTTTGAACTACCTTAACTTCTTCACTCTGTATATTTTATTTGCATAGCTTATATTTTATGAGAATTATGTTTTCAAAATGTTATCACTCTGAATACTATATTACAAAGTTTATTGTATTTTGTTTTGCAATTGAGTTTCCCAAACTTTTATCTTTGATTTGTCCACCTCACATGCTTTAAGTAGCTTTATGAGAATTATGTTTTCAAAATGTTATCACTCTGAATCTATAGTACAAATTTATTGTATTTTTTTTTGCAATTGAGTTTCCCAAACTTTTATCTTTGATTTGTCTACAGCACATGCTTTAAGTGTTTTAAGTTCTTATATCTTTTGCTCAATATGCCATCAGTTAACAACTTCTTTCAATAGTGTGCCTGAAGGGGAAGCTGGATCTACAAATGATGCAACTGGAGTAGACCAACCAACAGCCTCGTCACATGGAACTATTACAGCTGCCTTAGCAAATGCTGGGAATACTTTAGGAGGAACTGATGCCGAGCTTGTTTTGAGTCCACTCCGACTAGCATTTGAGACTAAGAATGTTAAAGTTGTAGAACTTGCATTAGATTGTCTACATGTAAGTTCTGTTGATACCCTTAATCCATTTAAAAAATGACAATTACTTCTGAATGGGCTTCAACTTTATTCCTTTTTTCATGGCTATCCCACCCTCTCCCGTCATAAGAATTTCCTTCTGTAATCTAAGAAGCCAAAAAAAGAAAAACACTACCCTTCAGGCTTAGATATTTGCATTTCAAATTTGTAATACTTCATATACTTATTATCGTAATACATGGGTGTAATACTGCATGATAAAGCAGAATGATGAGCTGAGGTCTCATCTCTATATCAGTGAAACATAGCTGTGTTCAGTGTCTTATGTGCCATCTGGGCCGTATCATCCTTAATAGCATTAAGTATAAATAATTATGTACTGTTTTCTTCCATGTTATTTTGAACATATCAACAGTTATAGGCTCTGTTATTGAGCATTCTATCCCCATTTCAAGTTAAATGATGGCCATCTCAAAATCTCATATATGTGTTTTAGAATCTGTGTGCTCATTTTTGATGGATTTGCATTCATTTTAAAGTATGTACTAGTTCGGTGATAGTTTTTTGGAGTTATAAGTACATAAAGCATTTATTTTTATTGATGGTGGAGTACATGATTTTCTTTGCTCTATAATGTCATGGAGTATAGGCTATGGAACAGCATCAATTTATTGATTTTGTTAAAAGAATTTTATGAACATGTTTTTGTTTTAGAATTAGAAGTTACATGTAAAGGAGATGTACAGTCCCTAAGAATGTACAGCTGTAGAAAATTTTAAATGATGACACTGCTAAGGGGCTGATAAAAGGCTTTAGAAGGATGTTATGAAATAAGAGGAGGGGAAAAGGCATCTAAATTAGCAAACATAAAAAAATAGTTGATGATGAAGTATAATATATTGATTAATGATTATTCTACAACCTAGTTAATGAGGTCACATTAGTTAAAGCAGGCCAATCTGTGCTATTTGTACACTTTTTGTACTGTTTGTCTCTATTATGGTTCGTCCTGTGGAAGTAGGAAAAACATGGGAAAAAAAGAGAGAAGGTGAGTTAATTGGCTCTAATAATATTCTAACTGAGGTATGGAAGTTACTTTAAAAAGTTGGGATTTAACTGGCTAAAGACAGAGGAACTACGAAACAACGATAGAAAGTGAACCAATACCTTCATATCAATACCTGGATTTTGGTTTTGGACTCAGGACTGGTTTGGGCCAAAACCTTGTTTGTCAGGAGTCAGGAAGGTTTGATCTTAAAACTGGTTTATGTCCAAACTTGGAAGTAAACCCAACTAAGTTAAGATTTCAAAACCGATTTTGATTTCTACTAACGAACAATTCCAAAACCATAATACTTAACAAGATTTTGCCAAAGCCAGTGCAACCAAAGTTAGCATACGGCACAAATAGATATCCACCATGGATCATTTTAAGTTAATTGATGAAAGAAGAGAAAATGTTTGGAGGGGGGTATTTAAAAGGTTTTTATCTAGGTAAAAGTAAAATTGAATGTCTACAAGGCTACTTTGGTGATCTTAAACTTGCATTAAGATACATTTAAATTGAATATTTACGGTGTATAATCAAAGAAAATGAGCGGGAATCGTATAAATGTGACACTTGTAATAGGATTTGAGCAGATCAGAACTAATGGAGAAATTCCATTCTGTAATTATTAACACAGTGTAGACACCAGGAAAAGTTGTACAAAGAAAATGTTGAAATGGATGTGTTTCTCGAGATTAAGTAGGCAAGAAGTGCATTTTAATGAAAGTAAGGGTAGCTCTAAATTCTAATAAGTGGATAATTGAGATTGGCACTTCTGGATGGAGGAGGTGGGGCTGAGGGGGTTGGGGAGGGAAAGAATTATTAGTTGAAATTGAAAGGATGCCATGTATACCTAAATGTAGACGAACCATGCGTGAGAGATTCATTCCACACAGCCAACTTCACATAACATGGTAAATGCTATTATAGAGATTTTCATTATGACCCTCCATTAATGCCTGTTTGTGTTTGTAATGCAGAAACTAATTGCATATGAACATTTAGAGGGTGATCCCGGTTTAGAAGGTGGCCTAAATGGACCATTGTTTACAGATATCCTTAACATGGTCTGCAGTTCTGTGGATAATTCATCGCCTGACAGGTATGTCCTTTGCATACTGAGAATGACTCCAGTTTATGTTGACACTTGGTCTTTAACATGGCTGTAAACTTTCTTTTGGCATTCAGCACGACTCTCCAAGTCTTGAAGGTGCTTCTTACAGCTGTTGCATCAACCAAGTTCAGAGGTTTGTTATAAAACAGCCACAGCAATTTGATTTTTTTGATTTGGTCTTATGATCTAGACACTCTGGGATTTACATGAATCATACTTTTTCTTTTATATTTGGTAGTGTTGGTTTGTATTTTAAGCTTCCACATTTTTGCCTTAAGAAAAATTCAAAGGGTTAGCCATGAACTTCAACCTGTTAATGAACCTATATTATAAGTTGATGGAGATTCAAAAAGTATTAAACAATAAGTATGAAGTGCTACGGACCCTCCCTGTTGGGGTTGCTTGACTGCTTTAACCCTGTAGCTGTCTTGATGAGGCAATTTGAAGTACATAAGATTAACAGAATTTGTTTGCTTCTATGTAGTTCATGGAGAACTGATGCTTGGTGTTATAAGAGTGTGCTATAACATCGCCCTTAATAGGTATTTAAAAAATAATTTTTGGGTTCACCTTATAGCTTTTTTGGAACTTATAAATTCTTGCTTGGATGTTCAGTAAGAGTCTCATAAATCAAGCTACAGCAAAAGCCATGCTTACGCAAATGATCAGTATTTTATTCAGACGTATGGAGAATGATCAGGTTTATCTCTAGACCTTTTTCTTGTAACGGAAAAAAGATCTTTCTGGAGAACTGGGACTGATAATATTTTCCTGTATATGCACAATTCAGATCCCAAGTTCACTGGCTTCCGTTGCACATAAAGACGCTGCTTTAGAAAAAGGATCAAACTTAGAAGCCAAGTCTACATCATCAAGTGATCAAAAGGATAAAGATTCGACTTCAGATGAAGCAGATTCAACCAATCAAGTCAAAGATACACCCCTTGCATCAGTGGAGGAACTTCAAAATCTTGCTGGTGGTACTGACATTAAGGTTCATTACCACCATTCATTGCCTTTCTGTTTCAATTTCTTATGATTGGGCACTTGAGTATTAGTTCAACATAATCTATCTTCCAAATTCCAGTTGCAATTTTTAATTCCAATGAGCATTAAATATGTGACACATTGCTGTAATTGGAATTACCAATTTCTTGCAGGGTCTAGAGGCTGTTCTTGAAAAAGCTGTGCATTTAGAAGAGGGTGAAAAAGTCACGAGGTATGAGGAAACATTTTAAAACTTAGATTGATGAAGTCAAACACGTATTCTCTTAATTTGATGATCTTTGGATGCTTATAACTGGGATTGTCCGTCTTTAGGGGGATTGACTTAGAAGGCATGAGCATTGTAGAACGCGATGCTCTACTCCTTTTCCGCACCCTGTGCAAGGTTTGTAATCTGGTTCTTCTAATTATTCTGTTTGAATTCTAGATTTCTAATCGCACTTTCTTGCTCTTTATGCAATGGATTTGCAGATGTGCATGAAGGAAGATAACGATGAAGTCACTATCAAGACCCGCATCCTCTCATTGGAGCTTTTGCAGGTTGGTCCAATGAATCTTAAGAAAATAATTTAAGTTAGCCAGCAGTTTAAGTCACTAGTAGAAATTACTTCACTTGATTGCCTATGGTGTTCCATGAGGGGATGCTGCTTTTATCTTAGGTTAAACTCATTAACTGGTCATAAATAAGAGTTTAAGCATATGGAAAGTATAAAATAAAGATAAAGATCAGAACTAGATGTTTGTAAGCCTAAGAAAGGGAAAGGTGATGCCTTAACTTCAGCAACGAAGATGTATATGGTTGGTGTTACTACTATATCACTCTCCTATATCACTTCTCTTTAAAAATTAAGAATGCTGTAATTTCTCCGTGGAGAAGTTGAAATTCTATTTGATTTTCCTCTCATAAGAGACTATTGTTTCACGTTCATGCGAGTCTTGGCAAATTTTGGCCACATGGGTGGTTTATGAGTTATGACTTTGGTAACTGGTATGTAATCTCACGTGTGGTGGTGCCTAGTGTCCATAAATGATGAGGAAGTAAGATCGTGATTCTCTTGATGATGTGAAAATGTTATGTCCAATTATCTTCTGATTAATGTTGAACAAGTGTTATCTGCAAATGTTCTAATGCATATGTCATGAAATATGTAGGGTCTGCTTGAAGGTGTCAGTTTTTCATTCACCAAGAATTTTCACTTTATTGACTCAGTCAAAGCTTACCTTTCATATGCATTACTTAGAGCATCAGTTTCCCAAAATACTACAATTCCTCAGGTAAAATATGCTTTTCTTTTTCATTTGCTTTTTTGATATTGCTGTCATTCTGATTTGTAACCCTAATAACAGTTTATCCTTTGGACAGTATGCAGCAGGAATCTTTTCTGTACTCTTGTTGCGATTCAGGGAAAGTCTTAAAGTATGTAAATGGATAGATATCCACATCACGGTTCAATTATCTTTCTGCATATTATTCTCTTCGATTAATAACAATCCTTTATTTCAGGCGGAAATCGGTGTTTTCTTCCCATTGATTGTTTTACGGTCTTTGGATGCGTCAGACCTGAACCAAAAACTGAATGTTCTTAGGTATGTCTTATCTCTTTAAAAGGCAATGCTGTTCTGCTATGAATTTTCATTTGCTCACTGTTATTATTTTCCTTTGATCTTTGACTTATCTAAGCTGAAATTCCTGTGACGAGGATTTTTCTTTTCTTTTTAGAGGTAAATTTTCATTTCTCTTGAATTTATGCGCAGGATGCTGGAGAAAGTTTGCAAGGACTCCCAAATGCTGGTTGACATCTATGTGAACTATGATTGTGATCTTGAAGCACCCAATTTGTTTGAAAGGATGGTTTGTGTTTTTTTTTTCAAGTATAATTCTCCAACTTTGCAACGAGGTTTGCTGATAATTATATAATATATAATCCATTTCCCCTCTTTTATAGGTTACAACAGTATCCAAATTTGCCCAAGGGACTCAACACATAGATCCTAATTCAGCTACTGCTTCCCAGATGGGATCAATCAAAACTTCATCTCTCCAGGTAAAACTGAGTTTTCAGTGCATATATTTGGCCAAAGTAGGACACATGTAAATTTCTTGTAATGCTATACAAAGCATTATTGGGTTAGTCTGACACTTCTTATGCGGCTTTTATAGTGTCTTGTGAGTGTCATAAAATCACTGGTTGAGTGGGAGAAGACCCAGAGAGAAACAGAGAAGCTGAGACAATCTTCTGAAGTTGAAAATTCTGCCAATGATTCTAGTGAGTCAAAAGGCCGGGAAGATGTACCGAGTAATTTTGAGAAATTGAAAGCTCACAAGTCTACACTTGAAGCTGCTGTTGCTGAGGTGGGCTGTCTGGTTACCATATACAATTATTCATGGTCAAATCTTATTTGTTCACTTGCTATATCATAAGCTATACTCATTCACTAATATATAACAGTTCAACCGCAAACCTGGGAAGGGTATAGAGTATGCTATATCGAGTGGTTTGGTAGAGAATGCACCAGTATCAGTTGCTAACTTTCTTAAGAGCACTCCTAATTTGGACAAGGTAGAATTCTCAATTATATGTATACTTCTCTCACAGATGTGGAGGATCTTTTGGAAACTGATATATTTTCAAAATTTTAAGGCTAAGATTGGCGATTATATTGGCCAGCACGAGGAGTTTCCTCTTGCTGTCATGCATGCTTATGTTGATTCCATGGATTTTTCTGGGCTGAAATTCGATGCAGCAATTCGACAATTACTTAAAGGATTCCGGCTTCCAGGAGAGGCTCAGAAGATAGACCGTATAATGGAAAAATTTGCTGAGCGGTACTCTCCTGTTTGACTTTTTAATTTTATTTATTTATTTTACTTTTCTGTTTATGAGATGGTCCACTAAGTGTAAACAAGTCAAATGAAGGACCTGAGCGCAGTTTAATCATGTCATTGATTCTTACAAAATAGAGCTTTTCTCTGAAGGGGAGATTGAGAATTTGCCAAATTAAAATTTCTTAAGCCTACTTGTAGTCTGTATATTTTTTCATGGACATCTCATTTTACAAAACACAGGAGGATGGTTGGTAGAAACCTAGTTCTTATAATATGTTTGGCATAGTTATGCATCTAAGTGAGGACAGAATTATAATTCAACTGATCTTTAGTTTTACATCAGTGGAAGAATTCAGAGAGTTCCTTTGTTGACTTTGCATGCGTATACCTGAATAGCTTTTGCTGAATAACTGTATACCATGAGAAACTAATGATATCTACATTCCTCCTATCCTGTATATAATCTTATTACTGAGCATTCTCCAGGATAGTTTGCTGTTCATTTGGTTTTTTTCTTCTATAAGTAGCCTTTATTCACTCATGTGATATTTACCACCATGCATGAATAAGATTTTAAACAGTCTGACGTTAGTGATTATGTCTTGTCTTTATTGTATTTGGTAGTTATTGCACGGATAATCCTGGTCTGTTCAAGAATGCAGACACAGCCTATGTTCTAGCTTATGCTGTTATTATGCTGAATACTGATGCTCATAATCCGATGGTGTGGCCAAAGATGTCAAAGAGTGATTTTGTGCGGATAAATGGCTTACATGATGCTGAAGAGTCAGCTCCTACTGAACTTTTAGAGGAAATTTATGATTCTATTGTTAAAGAAGAGATCAAAATGAAAGATGAGTCTGCTGATCTTGCAAAAAGTGGCAAGCAAAAGCCAGAAGGAGAGGAAAGAGGTGGGATTGTGAGTATTTTAAACCTTGCTCTTCCAAAGGGAAAATCATTGACTGATTCACAGTCTGGGAGTGAGGCTATTGTCAAGCAAACACAGGCTTTTGTTCAGAGTCAAGGGAAAAAAAGAGGAGTCTTCTATACTTCACATCAGATTGAACTCGTACGTCCTATGGTTGAAGCTGTAGGATGGCCATTACTTGCCACATTTGCTGTTACAATGGAGGAGGGCGATAATAAACCAAGGGTTGTTCTCTGTATGGAAGGATTTAAAGCTGGGATACATATAACACATGTTCTTGGAATGGATACTATGCGATATGCGTTTTTAACTTCTTTGATTAGGTAAGTTTCTGTGTCTCCTTCCTTTTGTGGTGAACTTCGTCGTTTTCCTTCTTTCTTTACCCCAAGGAATAACAAAAAAATGTCGGATCCTGTTGCAGATTTAACTTCCTACATGCGCCAAAGGAAATGAGAAGTAAAAATGTTGAAGCTTTGCGGACTCTAATTGCTTTGTCCGATTCGGATATTAATGCCCTGCAGGAATCTTGGTTGGCAGTGTTGGAATGTATCTCGCGGCTTGATTATCTGACATCAAATCCGACTGCTGCTGCAACTGTCATGCAAGGATCAAACCAGATTTCAAGGGATGGAATTTTGCAATCTCTGAGGGAGTTGGCTGGAAAACCAGTAGAACAAGTGTTTGTGAATAGTGTGAAGCTGCCCAGTGAATCTGTTGTAGAATTTTTTACAGGTTTATGTAGTGTTTCAGCTGAGGAACTGCGACAAGTTCCTGCACGTGTTTTTAGCTTGCAGAAGCTCGTCGAGATCAGCTATTACAATATGGCTCGTATAAGAATGGTAACTGATTTTCCTATGTAGTTCTGTTTCACACACCCACACCCACACCCACACCCACCAATGGGTGTTTATTTGCTTTGTTTCTAGCTTATACACTTCTATGTAGGTAGGTGTTTATTTGCTTTGTTTCAAGCTTATATACTTCTATGTTTGCACTTAAATCATAGTTATATTTGTACTATCAAACAAGTTTAATATTGAAAGTCTTTATCGTTTGTGATTCGGAATTTTAATGCACAGATCTGTCGTAGATATTAGAGTCCACATGTTAGATGGTGAAGTGAAGATTTTAAACTTCGTGAAAAGATCTAAATACTTGTGTCCATATAGCTGAGTGAGCTGACTCTACATAGTGGGAAAGGCTTAGTTGTTGTGACTCATAATGTCTCTAATCAAGTCCTTATATGTGATGCTACTTTAACACTGTTCCACTTGACAAGTTTGTTTTGGTTTACAGTGTCTTCTTGAGAAATTAATTCATACCTTCACTTATACGCATTTGTTGTTGTCATAGACTTGTGTATTTGGAATGATTGACAGCTTTTTTTTTTAAATGAAAAATAGAAATCTAGTCTAAACTTCGTCATGACTTGATGAACTACTATTATCCTTATGTATGAGATTATATTTTAAAGCAGTTTGCTAATGCATTGCGATCCTATTTCAGGTGTGGGCAAGAATATGGTCTGTGTTGGCCAGTCATTTTATTTATGCTGGAAGTCATCCTGATGAAAGAGTAGCAATGTACGCTATAGATTCACTACGTCAACTTGGTATGAAGTATTTGGAGCGGGCTGAGCTGGCCAATTTCACATTTCAGAATGATATCTTAAAACCATTTGTAGTACTTATTCGGAACAGCCGAAGTGACACTATAAGGAGGCTTATTGTTGACTGTATTGTTCAAGTAGGTTTCTACTTTATGTTTGTTAATGCAGTTAACTTTATTGGGAATTAACTTATTCTGATGATGGAAATCAGATGATCAAATCTAAAGTGGGAAGTATCAAGTCTGGTTGGCGAAGTGTGTTCATGATTTTCACAGCTGCGGCAGATGATGATATGGAGCTAATAGTTGAAAGTGCATTTGAAAATGTAGAACAAGGTTGGTTGCGACCCGTTCTGTGGTTTTCAATATGATTGATGCAACATATATTTTCTTCGTTTTATCTAACGCAAATGTATGCAGTTGTTCTGGAGCACTTTGATCAGGTGGTTGGTGATTGCTTTATGGATTGTGTCAACTGCCTCATTGGCTTTGCTAACAATAAGACTTCCTCCCGAATAAGTTTGAAAGCTATTGCACTCCTTCGCATCTGTGAGGATCGTCTTGCAGAGGTCTGTATGCTAATGTTTAGTTCTGTGTTTTTCTGCTTCATGACTGCCTATAATTAAAGTCGTGCAATCTGATGAATAAGCTTTATTTGGCTATGTTACCGTGTCTGTGATGCATTTTATATATTTATCATGCTAGAACGAGAGGATAATGTACATTGAGAATTCTGTGAAACTGGTGCTGTTTGAAATTTGATACATGCATTTTGGTTTGACTGTAGGTTTTTTTTTTTCCGGAAACGTATTTCAAACTATACCTTGTCACTGTTAAATATTGGGAAAAGAAGACGTGATTCTTTGAGCAGTGAGTTTTGCGGGACTGTTGTTTATTAACTTTATCATGCATGTGTATGTGTGTTGTTTATGCTTCTTTTCGAACATTAAACATATAATTTTTGTTGATATTCTTATGTTCTTAGACATTATTATATGCAAAATATTGAACAATTTTTAATAAGATTTTTTGTTGAATTAATTTCCAGGGTTTAATTCCTGGCGGTGCTTTAAAACCCATCGACGCTGTTGATGAGGCATCCTATGATGTGACTGAGCATTATTGGTTCCCAATGTTGGCTGGCCTATCTGATCTGACTTCTGATCCAAGACCTGAGGTCAGAAACTGTGCTCTTGAAGTTTTGTTTGATTTGCTGAATGAGAGAGGTAGCAAATTCTCATCCTCATTTTGGGAGAATATCTTCCACCGAGTTTTGTTCCCCATTTTCGATCATGTCCGACAAGTTGGCAAAGAGAATTTTATTTCTTCTGGAGATGAATGGTCTCTGGAGAGTAGCATTCACTCACTCCAGTTGCTGTGCAACCTCTTCAATACATTCTATAAGGTACTGGCATTCTTCCTTGAATATTATGTCTTGTTATTGTAGTTTTTGTCCGCACTATAATCTGGTCTTAGACCAATGATGTACCTGTCTTTTTTGTCGAGGTTGAGTTTTAGGGGCAACTGTTAGTTGTGTGCTTAACCATCCCCTACTGTTTTCTGTGGGGCTTGTAATTTTACTAATCCTTAGTGAACTTTACCAGAAAATTGGCATCTTAGTCATTTGGGTCATAAATTTATTTTTAAATAAAAGAATGTTGCTAAATACTCTTTGCATGTAGAGGTTTTACTCTTGTTTATTATCCTTATGTGTAAGCGATATCTTTACTCATAAATTATGTATTAGGTGGGACTGAGATAATTTTATTTCATGTTATACATATTTATTCCTATAGGCCAGTTTTATTCCACATTGTTTCCCTTGATTTTCTGAAGTATGCTATGCCAATCTTAAGTAGTGTTCTTCTTTCATAGTTAGATAATGGGTTTATGGTTTATTACATGATGCGGAAATCTCAAATGTGAGTAGACATCCCAGGTTAGATTAGAACACGTAATGGAACTATTGAGAAAATGAGAAAACACATTAAAGATGGTTTGAACTATACAAAGGAGACCATTGGAGGCACTGGTACAGTGTTTACAAAGAGAACCACTAGAATTTTTTTAAAAGGTTTAGTTGTTGAGCAGTCCTGCTGTGTAAAAAGCTTTTTCGATTACATGTTGAATTCATGAAATTTTTTAGGTATTTTGTGTTGGGTCACTTGAAGTGAAATTCTTCACAATTACAGCATTGACATTTAACTTATTTCCCTGATTTGATTGATCCTGCCAGTGCCACTTGAAGCGAATGTTTTGTTCTCTTCTGTTTGGTTTCAAACCAAAGATTATTTTTGTCTTAAGTCCATACCGAATTATAGACTGAAATTTACGTACCAATAAAAGAATGAAGTCTTCCTCTGTTGCAATAGATTAAAAAGCATAATTACTGAGGTCAAAGGGGCGTACACAAGATGTTCCAGATTCCTTGGTGACTGTGATTGGTTCATCATCGAACTTTGTCAATTGAGCAAATCCATATTTTCTGTTGAGTTGTGACAATGACAACTGGTCCTCCAATTTGATGCAGGAGGTGTGTTTTATGTTGCCCCCACTGCTAAGTCTGCTTTTGGACTGTGCTAAGAAAACTGATCAATCTGTGGCTTCAATTTCTCTGGGTGCACTGGTGCATCTCATTGAAGTAGGTGGTCACCAGTTTAGTGAAGGTGATTGGGATACCTTATTAAAAAGCATAAGGTGAGTCTCTATAGGAGTTGAATTATCAATTTCCTCATTGTTGCATATAATTTAATATTGAATTTGGACCAGAGATGCTACGTATGCAACCCAACCTCTTGAGCTGCTCAATGATTTGGGTATGGAGAGTTCAAGACATCATATGGTATTGACAAGAAACTCAGAAGTCATGGCAGGAGATGTACCTGTCACTCCGACAGATGGTGGAATGTCAACACTTAATGCTAGTGATGATGGAAGTACATATCCACTGGCTACAGCGGGTGCTGGTGATGACTTTGAGTTATCTGAAGGTTCTCGTTGATTATTTCAGACATACTGAGTTTGTTCTTTAATTAGTATTTTAAACACTCCTATATATAATTGAGCCACCAAGAATAGTTCTTTTAGTGTGTAGCAACTTGTATTCCCTCCATAGTTGAGTGATGCAAAAGCATGCTGAAGAGAAAAGTCAATACTTGCAGGTGTGCCATCTCCTTCAGTCGGTGCGCAGAAATCCAATGACAATGAAGGCCTTCAGCGCACTCAAACTTTTGGTCAAAAACTAATGGGGAACATGATGGATAATCTATTAGTTAGAAGCTTTACCTCTAAACCTAAAAGCCGCACATCAGATGTTATGGTGCCATCTTCCCCATCCAAGGTACATAGAACTAATATGTGACCTAGAAAGATATAAATATACTTATCTTCCCCATCAGATGTTGGATTTATCTGTTTGGATACCTAGAAAGATGCTTATTTTTGCTAATAAATATGCTGTACCTTCGTGTTTCTGATACTTGTATATCACTTGTGTATTCTCCTTTCAGCAGGTTAGTTTTTACTGGCTTTCTGTGTTGGATCTCACATTCTTTATACTGTGTATCTTTTATTTTTCTGTTACTTTGCATGTTAATCATGTACTATTCTTCTTGAACAGTAGGTTTCTTATTGGATTTTTTCATGTCTAAAGATATAAATAGCATATTTCAACTGTTATCCCCAACTATGTTTATCTATGTTCATCAGTTGTCAGAGATTGTGGAGACTGATGCGAAGGATGAGGAGGAAAGTTCGGTTCTTGGAACAATTAGAAGTAAATGCATTACACAGTTGCTACTATTAGGTGCCATTGATAGCATCCAGGTAAAATGCTTATTTTTTCATGTTTTGGGCCTTATCTTGATTTTGTTACATCAACCTCTAATTTGTAATTCATTGTGATTTATAACTGAACTGACCATATTACTGAAAAGAGGGCATTCTTAGCCATGTGGCTTCCCACACTTCAAAAAAAATTAACATAGAAATTAACTGATTTTTGAGATAGCCAATCACAAGCTTCCACTCATGATCATAG
>JAAGWI010077630.1:0-10063 GCA_012274505.1 Galium porrigens var. tenue
GCCTGCATCTCCAATCCACTCACGGTCGTCAAATGAGTTGGATCACCCAAATAATTTAAGGCTGCAGAATGATCATCATTGGCAACAAACGTCAGGACATGATGATGACGGAGTAACAAGGTGCATGAGAAAATAGAAACCAACACAAAAGTGGCAAGATACAAAGATTTTTCTCTTGTGAACATTCTCAAAAGCTAAACGTAAGGATCTTGAAAAACCAAAGATGTAAAATGGGGATTTTGATACAGTGCTTACAACTTGGTATTGAAACTAGTTTAAAGCCAGCAACTAGCCCTGCAACTCACAATTGTTTAAGGATGACTTCTGAATGTAGGCATTTGCTGCATCAATATTAGATATACTCTTAAATATTCGAAGAAATTATAACATCAATAGTTTGACTTACAGCTCATGAAAGTGTACGGTGATGCGGAGGAGCGGTTTGGGACGAGGGTTTCGAAGGCGGTGGAATCCATCAATTCGGGCAGGAACGAGGAGGTAAAGATGAAGCGGTTGAATCTGGTTTTGACTCTGGCAATCAGACCACTTTCCATCAATCATATGAACATTACCTATCAACAAATGAAACGAGATTTCGCATCAAAATTAACATAAACAGGATAACCAGAGCACAAATTAATAACTGTTGCAAAATTCATAACTGTTGCAAAATCAAAATAAACATATTGCCAAGTTGTCAACGTATCAATCATTCATAACGAATTCATGTACTGAAAACTACATCAATGGCAGTACAGATAAGTCAGTTCGATTAACTGTGAAATAGAAACCAAGACATCGACATAAATTTGGTTTTTGCTCAGATTATAGGAACGAAAAGGAACTACTTTACAAATCAGCTAAAAGTTGCTCAACATTTTGAATGCATCTTTCACCAGCATTTTGGTGGGATACTTATTCTGCATCAAAAGAGATTCAAACTACATGAGTTTAAACTCAAAACTGTTTATAAAATCATCAAGATTGGATATATTTTGGTAGATATCCTCTATTCTGAAAGCAATGTCACTGCCATCAGCTTCCTTTGCTGCTTCTGCCTTTTCCTGTAACTTGAGTGCAAACTTGAGAATCGAGGCAACACTGGCCATTGACGTTGGCAGTTTACAGACAATAGTGGAGCTAAAGATGGCCTTCAAATACTCAGACAAACATTCCGTTGCAATTCCGCCCTTCAAAGTGGAATCAAATGCCAAAATGGAATGTCCTGCTATGTATGCTCTTTTGCATCGCAACCAGAAACCCTGCAAACTCCTCGAGGTTTATTCGTCTTGATAATAAAACTTCTACCAACAACAAACCAAATGAGAACAAATCAGAATCTTCCCTTATCTCAAAACCATGGAGGATGGATCGCCTCACTTTTACCTGTGCCTCACCCAAAAAGTTGAATCCTGACAGTCCAAAATGAGAAATCTTTGGAATCCCATTCCCATCCAACAGAATGTTTTCAAGCCTCAGGCTGCCATAGTTGGTTGCTCTCCCAGTGCATCTTTGAAGGTAAGCAAGTCCCTCTGCTACACCAATGCATATACTAAGCCTGCATTTCCACGAGAGGACTGCATATCTAGTTCCACTATTATATATACGACTGTGAAGGGACTCAAAACCAACATGCTCATAGATAGTGAACGACTGATTGGACGGCTCATTGAGACAGTACCCAATCAGAGAGTGCAGGTTAATGTGTCTCAGTTGGTATAGCTTCTTCATCTCCAAGTCAACTTTTGAGCTGTCAATACCCAAGCATCCATCTTCATATACAGTAACTCGTTTATGCAGTCCTTTCGAATATCCTGACCACGCCTCACGCCCACTAGCATAAACTGTTAAAGAGCCGTTCACTTCATAATAATTTGCAACAGTAAGGAGATCAGGATGTGAGAAGCGAGGGCCTCGTCTCTCACCAATGAAACGACCACTCTTTATTTCAGATATAAGATGAGGATTGGATTCATATGACGAAACCATATCTGTTTCCTTCTTCGGCTTTCCGCTACTCCTTGCTGTAATCCATGGCATGCCCCATCTTGGTTTTCTCACTGATGAGGAGGAGTCGGCTTCTTTGGCATTAGTTGGTGGGGGCTGAACAGTCTCCTCAATCAATGGTGGTGGTGAAGGGCTCTGGCTGAATTGCACTGAGTTCACGCTTCTATCCTCGTAAATATGGCTCATCTCCACAGCATCTTCAGTTTCAGGAGAACAAGTCCTTGCTTGCTTTTCTAGAGCAAGCTCAAGTCTTGCAGCCACCTGAGCCATTGTTGGTCGTTTCTTGGGCTGATGATCTAAACAGCTCTCAATACATTTCACAAATTCCTTAAGACTAATGCTCCCTCCCAGATTTGGATCAACAATCGTAACGAAGTCCCTTTTTGCAACACACTCCATGAAACATGACAAAAGTGCTTCCCCTGCGGGTCTCCCACTTAAAACAACGAGCAGTACTACTCCAAAGGCATACACATCAACCATTTGAGTAAGTTTCCGAGTCCTCTGATATACAGGATCTATATAATAAGGGGTGCCCCAGACTTTTGTGCTAATGTAGCTCTTTGATTCGCTAAACTTTTCCAGTTTGGACAGCCCAACATCTGAAACCTTGGCAACAAAATTCTCGTCCAACAAGATGTTCGTATCTTTCACATCTCTGTGTATTACTCCGGTGTGAAGGTACTCCAGGCCACGAGCGGCACCAATACAGATCCTTAGCCTTTGCTCCCAACTGAGAAGAACGTTATCTTTCCCATCTTTTGCAAATTTGTATATATTGTCAGCAAGGGTGCCACGTGGCATGTACTCATAAACAAGGATCATCTCCGAGCTCTCATTGCAGTATCCAATCAAAGAGACAAGATGGATGTGGCGGAACTTGGAAAGTGTTTCAACTTCAGTCCAGAATTCACGAGCTCCCTGCTTGGAGTTTGCCTTTAACCTTTTTATGGCAGCCACTTGCGAAATGCCAGTAATGAACCCTTTATACACCTCTCCAAATCCGCCCCTCCCTATAACAGCTGCATCACTGAAGTCATGGGTTGCTGCTTGGATTTCATACAGCGAAAAGCAACGAAAGAATGGATCAATTGACAGCAATCGTGTATCTTTCTCCTTAAGGGTGCTTGCTTCACAAGTTTGGCTCAAGCCCCAAACCATCACATTAAGCAAAACAAGAAGGAAAGTAATACCAGCTGTAACGGAATTCCTTAGCACTAAAGTGAACAGTTTCAGCTTCCATGACGATGACATTCTTCTTGGCGATACTAGGTTTGGAGTTGCAAGACTGTTCTCCAGGTTGCTCAACTTGAAGATCTCCAACCCATTGAGTAATCCAACTGTTAAATGATCAGAGGAAGTTATGGCTATCAAAAGATCACACTTTCCACCACCTTTTTCGCCTTTCATCATCACCATGTAATCTCTGTAAAATGGTGATCCACCATGACCACTCCTATTCATTAAATTTGTCTCTGCAACCTGACCATTCATAAGGACAGCAAGTTCCCTTTTCCCACCATTGGTCACTCCTGGTTCAAAATCACAGAAATGTAGCCTGGCAAAGTATACAAACCCCACATCTACAGCTATTTTCCACCGTAGAGTATATAGCCCTTGAACACTGGCAGTTGGTTTCAGTTGCCAAGATGTCTGGTAAACTTTTGGTGGTGCAAGATAACCATGTAAGATTGGATACATAATCCTATCCGCTGGATGAATCGCCTGACCAACCCCGGTTTCCATCAAGAAATAAGAATCTTCATTCCATCTCCTGAACAAACCGAAGTCTTCCATTGATGATACAGTACCAGCTCCAATGTTCAGCCTCTCTATCAATTCAAGTGTTGTACTATTATCAATAACAGCAAATCGATTATGCAGGCCAACAATATGAGCACCCGGATCACTGTCCTTGGTGTAATAAAGACCAGTTGGCATGGAAATGATCTCAATTCCATTCACAAAAGCAACAGCTTTCTTCGATGTACTAATTATGGATGGGGAGAATGTTATGATCAACTCAGCATTTTGGTCAATGTTCAAACAAAATTCTTTAACAATATAGCTTACTCCTAAAGCATCAGCAGCAAGGGAAGCACTAAAGTTATGAAGGAGGGTAAAGGGACCAGCCTTGACAGTGAATATATCTACTGAACTTTTAAAACCATGAAAATGTAGGCGAACGAATTTCTGACCTGGGGTGACCCGAAATTTGTAGTGAAATGGCGTGGTGGAGAATCTCGAAGTTTTATAAGGAACGGGATCAGAAGAGAACGATTTACCAGCAGCAGTTGAGCTCTTTGATTTCCCTCTTAGTTGCAACCAAGACACGAGTTCCGAGCCAGCATCTCCAACCCATACTCGCCCATCGAATGCACCAGATTTGCCAACTGATCCACAGTTAACAGCAACATCGCCCAAATAATCCTTATCCCCCTCAACAAAGCCTGGGACATGATGAAGCCACAGTAACAAGATGCAAGACAGTATAGAAGCCATTAGAACTCTGGAAAAAAGATGCATGGTTTGTCTATTGCAAAAGAAATGCTACTACTATTCTAATTAAGATATTAACAAAGAGAGAGAAGAACACATTCTTGTTCCTATCGTTCAGGTTAAAAGAAAGAGGTGATAACATCAAAGACTTACGATGAACAAGAGGATGAATGACAGCTAGGTCCTCTATGCCGCAAGCGTAAAACAAGAGGCAGTCCAATCACGCAGTCACGCACAGAAACTAATCAACGACAAACTTGCCATCATTGGAGGTTGAACCAATACCTTACTATCCACCTCGAACTCAACACTCTCAAACTCAGTAAACTCTATTCCAATACCACCCCAAATCCAAACGTTTTTCTACCAACATTTCACCTATACAGACCGCGCTAGTTTCTACGTCATCCTCGTAGCTCAGGAAAAAGGTATTTCAGGAAACCTACTGTTCCGATCAAACGCCGATTTGGAAGTCAAAAGAGTAACGGCAGTAAGTTCTCTTCCAATTGGGGGTTTTTTTAGATGTGGTATCGTGATTGGATATTAAATGAGGCGGGAAAGTTGCAGAGGAGCTGAAAATGACATGCCAAACCGAATGTCCAGTCGTACTGGCGATTTGTCATGGCCGCGATATCAGTGGTGGCGGAGGACGGCGATGCGGAGGAGCGGGGTGTGGAGAGGGTGGGGAAATGCGAAGGTGATGGAGTGGTTTGGGACGACGGTTTAAGGCGGTGGAATCCATCAATTAGGGCGGGGACAACGAGGTTCAAAAAATATGTAAAAAGACATGATACAGTCACATTCACAAAATTATGGAGAGTGATATAAGCTGTTATTTGCAAATGCTATATCTGTAGCAAATGGGATGCTACTGTCCGAATTAAGGTAGTATTAAAAACTAAGAGAAAAGATAACATATTCTTGTTCCTATCGTTCTGGTTAAACGAAAGGGCGATAATATCCAAGACTTGAAGTCTGGACTATATACCAGCAAGGAAAACATCAAGATTGGATGCATCTAGGTATATTCTCTCTAAACTGAAAGCATTGTCACTACCACGCTTTCCTTCTGCCTGTTCCTGTAACTGGAGCGCAGCCTTGAGGGCCGAGGCAACGCCATCCATTGATGTTGGTAGTTTACTGACAATAATGCAGCTAAACATAACCTTCAAATATTCAACCAAACATGCTGCTGCAATTTCCCCATTCAAAGTGGAGTCAATGGTATTATGGAATGTCTTACTTTTGAAGCTCTTTCGTGTTGCAACTAGAAACCTTGAAATTTCCTCAACATTTATTCGTCTTGCGAGTAGAACTTCCACCAAGATCAAACCAAATGAGCTCAGATCAGAATCTTCCCGTATCTGGAAACCAGGAGGGATGGTTTGCCTCGCTTCTTGTGGTGTATCCTCAACCAAAAACTTGAACCCGGACAAACCAAAATGAGAGATTTTTGGAGTGCAGTTACTGCCCATCAGAATATTTGCCAGCCTCAGGTTGTCATGGTTCTTTGCTCTCCCAGTGCACTTTTGAAGATGAGCAAGGCCCTCTGCTACAGCAGTGCATAAACTAAGCCTGTCATTCCATGAGAGAGGCTTAAATTTGGGATAGATACAATTCTGAAGGGATACAAAGCCAACATGCTCATACACAATATATGACCGATCAGTCGGTTCATCAAAACAGTAGCCAATCAAACCGAGTAAATTCACGTGTCTTATTCTCGATAGCTTCTCTATCTCCCTTCGAAATTCTAAGGTGGCGCCAAAGTCTAGATATTGATCTGGATAGACAGTAACTTGCTTTCCCAGCCGCTCCATGTTTCCTAGCCATGCCTTGCTGTCTTTTGCATAGTAACTGCAATTCAGGTCACATTCATCAACTTTTAGTTCGTGATTTGTAAAATTGTTTGTGGCTGCTTGAATATCGAGAATAGAGAAGCTAGGACCTGACACTGTGGAAGGACTGGATTCTTTCTTAATACCAGAATCAGGACTAGATTCTTTCTTAATACCAGAATCAAGACTAGGATTGCCTTCATTTGATGAAACTAGCTTCTTCGGTTTTCCTCTGATCCATGCTGTTACCCAGGACCCCCATGTTGGTTTTTTTACGGATGAGTCCTCCTCTCTCAATTGTGTTTCTTTGGCTCTAGTAGGCGAAGGACTCTGGCTGAATTGCATTGACTCCGTGATTCCATTCTCATAAGGTTGGCTAATCTCCCCATCATTTTCACTTACAGAAAGGATCAACCTAGACTGTTTTTCCAGAGCAAGCTCGAGACTTGCAGCCACCTGAGCCATTGTAGGTCGCCTTTTTGGCTGATGATGCAAGCAACCCTCAGCAGTTTTCACAAATTCTTTCAAACTGCTCGGTAGAACACTCTCCCGTAAACCAGGATCAATGATTATCGTGAAGTCCCTTTCAGCAATGCACTCCATGAAACATGACAAAAGACTCTGCAGCTCTTCTGTGTTTCTGACGTCTACCACAGGTCTCCCACTCAAAACAACTAACAGTACTACTCCAAACGCATACACATCAACCATTCTAGTCAACTTACCGGTCATACGATATTCTGGATCCAAATAACCATGTGTGCCCTTGACTTTTGTGCTCATATAACTCTTTGAATCGCTCAACTCTTCGAATTTGGACAGCCCAAAATCTGAAACTTTAGCAACAAAATTATCATCCAACAAGATGTTTGTATCTTTCACATCTCTGTGTATTACTCCTTGTTCAGTTCCGGTATGAAGGAACTCTAGGCCACGAGCAGCCCCAATGCATATACTGAGCCTTTGTTCCCAACTGAGAAAAACACAATCCTTACCCTTTTTAGCAAGTCTGTAGATATTATCAGCAAGTGTACCACGGGGCATGTACTCATATACAAGGATCATCTCCGAGCTCTCATTGCAGTATCCTATCAAAGAGACAAGATGAGTGTGACGAAATTTGGAAAGGGTCTCAACTTCAGACCAGAATTCACGAGCTCCCTGCTTGGAGTCTGCCTTCAACCTTTTTATGGCAGCAACCTGTGAAATTCGAGTAATGAACCCTTTGTACACCTTCCCAAATCCGCCCCTCCCTATAAGAGCTGCATCACTGAAGTTTTGTGTTGCTGACTGGATTTCATACAAAGAAAAGCAACAAAAGGATGGATCAATTGACTGCCAAATTGTATCCTTCTCCTTAAAAACGTTTTCTTCCTGAATTTGCCTCAAGTAATGTGCAATGACATTTACCAAAACAAGAAGTAAAGTGATACCAGTAGCTATGACATTGAATTGGCTTAAAGTGAACAGTTTGTGTATTTTCTGCTTCCATGATGTCGACGAAGATGTGGTTCTCAACAAAACTAGATTTGGAGCCGCAAGATTGTTATCAGGGTTGCTTAATTTGAAAATCTCCAATCCATTCAGCAGCCCAACTACTCTTTCATCAGTGGAATGCAAAACAATCAAGAGATCACACTTGCCAACTTCTTTAACACCCTTCATTATCGCCACATAATCTCTGTAAAATGGCACCCCACCACGACCATTCGAACTTATTAAATCAACTTCAGTTTCAGCTATCTGATCATTCATAAGGACAGTGAACTCCTTGCTCCCGCCATCCGCCACTCCTGAGCTAAAATGACAGAAATGTAGCCGAACTAAGTATCCAAATCCGACATCTACAGATATTTTCCACCTAAGAGCATATAGCACTTGAATTCTAGCATTTGGATCCATTTGCCAAGATGTCTGGTAAACTTTTGAGGGTGCAGCAACTGCATGTATGCTTGCAGGATGAAACACTTGATAAACTCCAGACTCCATCAAGTAACTAGAATCCCCATTCCATCTCCTAAACAATCCAAAATCTTCCACCGATAAGACTGTGGTACCTCCAGTGTTCAATCTCTCCACCAATTCCAGCGCGGTGCTGTTGTCAATAAAAGTGAACCCTTTACGCAGGCCAACATTCCGGGCACCCATATCACCATCCTTCGTGTAATAAAGACCAGTAGGCATGGAAATGACCTCAATTCCATTCACAAAAGCAACTACTTTCCCTGATGCACTACTTCTTCGGGAGGGGGAAAATGATATGGTCAAGACAGATTTTTGCTCGATATTTAAACAAAATTCCTTAACCAAAAAATCAACCCCTAAAGTTTGAGCAGCAAGTGAAGCACTGAAGTCATTCAGGAGGGTAAAAGGACCAGCTTTGACGGTAAATATATCTTGCGAATTTCGAAAACCACCATAATAAGCAGGGTAAAAATGCAGGCGGATAAATTTCTGACCTGCTGTAACTTGAAACTCGTACTGAAATGGCGTGGCAGAGATTCTGGAAGTCTTATAAGGAACAGAATCAGCTGAGAATGATTCATCAACAGCAGTTGAACTCATTGACTTGCCTTTCAGCACGAGCTCCGAGCCGGCGGCATCTCCGACCCACTGCCGACCATCAAACGCGCCGGAATTCCCAGCGGATCCACAATTGATAGCAACATCGCCGGTAACAAAACCAGACAAGATGAAAAAGAACATATAAAGCGTTACAACCTTGAAAAGATCCATACTTTGTTTCTTGTGCAGCAAAATCTGCTTAATCTCAAGTTAAGAAACGTAAGGGCCAGAAGAAAACCAAAGTATTTACTTGGAAGCACTGGCCGACGACCAGGTGGTCTAAGTCGACGGCGAATATTCTTCGAAAAAAAAAAAGTCGACGGCGAGTATAGATTGTAGTCAACACAAAGCTCCAATGACTTGGGATTACGACGTTATTCACTGCACTCTGCAGTCTGCAATCCTTACCGAATGAATTCACTAGTTAAACCTCGTCCATGGTCGGTTTCAGGGACTAATTGACACGTGCTTCCTGCGTCAATTGGAGTTTGGATAGGTAAAACCGTTAAAGCAACCGGCCATATGAATAGTAATTGTTTTTTCTAATGTTTGAAAACAATTATTTAAATCTTTAAACTTCTCAGTTAAAAGTGCATGTCTATATTAGAAAAATGACATGCCAAATTTTATTAGATTCATTGTAATGTGTACTAGTAGTTTTTATGTATCAAATTTTCATAAATCTAAATTATATATTTATATAAAGATATAAATAGTTAACTTATATGTCAATGAAAGCGAAACCAAGGTTAATATTCCTTTCGTTTCTCTTATTACGGCACCATTGTTTTTTCAAATATTTCTTTTATATTCACAACTTCCTAATATAATAAATAATAGATAGTTTTCATTCATTCAATCTACTTTTTATACATTCCTCCTTCATCTCCTCCACTCGTATATCTTATTAATACTCGTGTCAAAAACACTAGTGTCATGGTAATAAAAATGATATGTTTCTCTTATTATGGCACATTTGTCATTTTAAAATATTTCTTTTATAATAAACTCTCCTAATATAATGTATTCAATACTCGTACCCAAAATACTAGTGTCGTAAGGATAATAATAATATGTCTCTCTTATTACGATGTGTTTCTTATATTAAACTCTCCTAACTAATACGGAGTATAATGTATCATAGTAACAGAAAT
>JAAGWI010077791.1:0-11302 GCA_012274505.1 Galium porrigens var. tenue
GGCGCCGTTTCGCCGCGCCGACCACCTCCCCCTACCTAGCTCTTTGTCTGCACCGCCCCTTTCTTCTCCTTCACCGAAACCCTCCCTCCCCTCGCCTAGCTACGGCTCCAACTCAAGGTTTTCCGGCGTGCCATGCTGCAAGTCCTCCTGCAAGATGCTGCAAGCCCGCAACCGCAATGCAGCGAAATGAGTTTCAATGCAGCGACCGCAATGCATCGATATGCTTTAGGGATATGCTGCAAGCCCGCAATGCAGCGAACATCTCAAGCCGTCGACACCCTTTTGTTTCGGCCGGAAAAACAAGAGGGAGTGTCGATGGGTTGAATTTGACTTTATTTTCTGCAGCCTGTGAGTTTATTTTCATTTGTGTGTTGAATTTTGAAATCTGCTTTCTCTCTGTTAATTCGAGTTTGTGCTAGTTATGTACAAGGTGAAATGTGTGAGGTAGTCTCTATCTGATCAAAGCTAGATTTGCTTTATGCAATGATATCCTACGGCTAAATTATTGTCAGATGAGCTGTTTTATGGTGTTAATTGTGAAATGAAGCAATTCTTGTGGTGAATAGTGCATAAATCCACCTATTCTTGTTTCCAGTTTACTGAAATTAATACTGTAAAATCGTTAGTGTTTATGTAGTGAAATACAGGCTTCACATGCTTGGAGGTATGGTTAATATGTGTGACTTAACACAGTGAATCCAAGGTCTAACTCTTATTGTCAGTTGAATTTGTGCATTGACTTTTTTGAGACTGGCTACGAAAATTGGATGCTGAAGGGCTTAGTACCATACTGTGCTTGGGAAGGACCATCATTGTAAATGTATGTGTTCATCACCAGACACACTTATTCTTCACAAAAGGTGGTGTCTTTGTAAATTTTAACTGATGTTTTCCATCATAATAATGTGCAGAAGACAGATAATGGCTGGAAAGAGAGTGGAACATATTACATCAGAAACTCATATCTTCAATCTTTGCTACTTTGGACTGGACTGGAGTAATGCTCATATGCAAGTATTAAAGATGTTCTGGTGTTTTTATGCAATTTCCTTCCATCTGTCACTGAAGAATGAATACTGGTCCTCTGGTCATTCCTTTGATGAGTGGAACTTGTCCAGGGCACTTAATCCATTGATTCTTTCTTTCATATTTTAAGTCAGGTTGTCAAACAAAGACTGTTGAATTTTGTATGATCACCTGCATTCGCCTACTGTGTATCAAGGTAATTTTATAGTTACAGAGATTCATTTAAATTGAAGAACGTTTCATCTCCTTTTAAGTCACATGCTATACGTTCATATCTCTGGAACTGAAATTGGTATATTTTATTTGGATTGGTGATGTTATTTCATAATTGTTGCAAAATTGTTCAAAGGTCGCTATTAAGTTTCTTATGAAATTGGTTTTTATATGTTTGCTATGAGCTAAAAGCATAATAAATGAAAGATCCTGCTTTGCGCGTACAAAAGATGCTGCTGATTGGTTTTTAAATGTTTGGTTTTCAGCAAATACAACATTTCTTTGCGGGTACAAAAGATCCTGCCGATTCAAGAAATGTATGTTTTCAGTATCTTTAAAATTGCTGATTCACTTACAGTTCTTCGTGGAATGTAGTATTATTTATAGTACATCATTATAATCAGTTTTAACTTCAAGGCCCATTACTAGTAGTAGAAAGTGAAATACCAATTCAAAATGACTAATGAATAATGAGTAACTAAAGTATGCTTTCTTTTCTATGATAATGCACCACGTTATACTCTATGATAAGGTGGTCATCTGGTTTGGTGTCACTCCCAGTTTGCCATACATTGTTTGATTTTAGTTTAAGTGTTTGATTCCCAAAAATGAGCATGACAAAATTTTCTGTGATTCCCCTTGATTAGAATGCACTGATTTGCTCAGAGGATCATGTTCACTCTTTTTTGCGCATGAACTCTGATTTGGACATGAACTCATGCACTACCCCGTCTGGCTGTTTCACTTTGATTGGAAGGATTTAGTTCCTAGGTCATATTTCAGTTTGCATCAATAATTATCACTTTCTCATGATGATCCTTGCACCTTCAGATGGGATTTGATTTTGCTGGAAAAGCCACAGTATGGGTTGCTGCTGCATCATTGTTTACGGAGTTTCTTGGATTTTCGACTCAGAAGTGGCTTACCGCTGGTGGTCTTGGAACAGTATTGCTCACACTTGTTGGCCGTGAAGTGAGTCATACATTTCTTCCTTTCCCCTTCATGATTGTCTTGATTTCCACTTGTTTTTATTGTTTTAGCGCTGGGATAACAGCTGATAGAATGTCTACTCTTTGTTCTCACCCCCTCTCTTACATGCATATTCATGTACATCTTTCTGAGCTCCATTTGTAGATTTAATATCTTCAGATCCTCACGAATTTCCTTTCAAGTGTCATGATCCATGCAACACGGCCATTTGTCCTAAATGATTGGTTTCAGACAAAGATTGAATGCTACGAAGTTTCTGGTACAGTTGAAGGTTGTCTTCTCAAACTAGATGTTATGTTAGGGACTAAAGGAAACTAGATTTATTTTTATACGTCTGAGAAGAGCTGTTCTGATTGAATTACATACAGCAATGCAGGCCGAATAGCTAATTGGTCATCAGTTCTTTCGTTCAGCATGTTGGGTGGTGGTCTCCCACAGTTATTAGAGGTGATGACTGTGAAGCACTTCACATTCCCAGTCACAAGGTCACCATGAATGTTGTCCAGAACCTTACCCAGAGGACCCACTGGCGTGTTAAAACCCATCTAGCCATAAGCCACCTGGATGTGAGTAAGATCATTGTAACATCTGATCACCACTCAAAATTCACTCTTTGTTTTTTATGCTGAGCAAATTTTCCCACCTTCTAAATAGATCATTGTGGGTGATGGGCGCAAGGCTGTGGCAAAAAATACTCATATCGAGCAGCAGAAATTGCACAGACGCATATTTCTGGATAATGTTGGTTCGGAAACTCAGGGACTCTTGGTAGGTCTTTTTTTGGGACTGTTTCATCTACCACTATCATCATGTCCCTGAACTGATCAACTAGATAAGCTTGATAAACTTGTTTCGTCAGATAATGGTTATTCAGATGACTGATACAACAGATAATGGTCCTCACGATTCGAGGAGTGCATGTGTGTAAAGGTAAGCACAATTGAAGTTTTTTTGTCAATGTATATTCTGTAATAGATGAATAATTTGGTTGCTTTGCTACAGGAATCTGCCTTGCTGGATCTCCTTAGGATGATCAGTCACCATCGGGCTTGGCTTGCTACTCCCATATGCACAGTTCAGAAAGACACCATTTTCACTCGTGATGATGAAACTCAGGGTCCAGAGAATCATGTACTGTTAGATGAGGAAAACAAGCAGACAATTGAAGCTACCTCAACATCTGAAGCTAAAGCAGACTCGGTCGAGATAGAAACTGTGAAACAGGCTTCAGATACTGTAGCTGCCAAAGATCAATTAGCTTGAAACCCCATAGCGCTTTGAGGTCGTCTGGTTTCAAGAACCGAAGGAAACCTCCAAGAAGCAAGAACAGGAGATGAGATTGGTCGATTTTGCGGAGATCAAACTCGGATTTGGTCTCATTGGCTTCGCGCTGGAGTTCCGGTCGGATGACTGGCACCATGCTGGTTCTGCCACATTCACAAATGAGTTTCTCGCGGCTGATGGTTGCAAACTGAGCAGGGTAAGGAAGCCGCGCATTCTGGGCCAGTGTTGGTAGGACGTCGGCTCTTTCAGCCTCCAACTCCGTCCTAAGGCTTGAAATGAGGCTTGAAGGTTGAATGTGCGTTGTTGCTCAAGGTTACAGGTCGGGATGGTGCACCTGACGGTTCCGACGGCGGCTTGAAACCCCAGATCGGGCCAAACGACGACAATTTGTGCAGAATCTGCTGGATCTGGGGTTTCAAGCCGTCGTCGAAACCGTCAGGTGCACCATCCCGACCCGACCTGTAACCTTGAGCAACAACGCACATTCAACCTCGCCTCACTTAGGACAGAGTTGGAAGCTAAAAGAGCCGGCGTCCTAGCAACACTGGCCCAGAATGCGCGGCTTCCTTACCCTGCTTGGTTTGCAACCATCAGCCGCGAGAAACTCATTTGTGAATGGGGCAGAAACATCATGGTGCCAGTCGTCCCACCTGAACTCCAGCGCGAAGCCAATAATGAGACCAAATCCGATCGACCAATCTCATCTCCTGTTCCTGCTTGTTGGAGACTTCCTTTGGTTCTTGAATCAGACGACCTCAAAGCGCAGTGGAATGGTATCTTCTAGATTACCCAGAATGCGCGGCTTCCTTACCCTGCTTGGTTTGCAACCATCAACCGCGAGAAACTCATTTGTGAATGGGGCAGAAACAGCATGGTGCCAGTCGTCCCACCTGAACTCCAGCGCGAAGCCAATAATGAGACCAAATCCGATCGACCAATCTCATCTCCTGTTCCTGCTTCTTGGAGACTTCCTTTGGTTCTTGAATCAGACGACCTCAAAGCGCAGTGGAATGGTATCTTCTAGATTACCAAATGGAATCAGCAGAAAACAAGGGTACCGAATTGTCCTTCACCATCTCAGGGACTCTTGGTAGGTCTATTTTTGGGACTGTTTCATCTACCACTATCATCATCTCCCTGAACTAATAAACTTGTGCAACAGATAATGGTCCTCACGATTCGAGGAGTGCATGTGTGTAAAAAGGTAAGCACAATTGAAGTTTTTCTATCAATGTATATTCTGTAATAGATGAATAATTTGGTTGCTTTGCTACAGGAATCTGCCTTGCTGGATCTCCTTAGGGTGATCAGTCACCATCGGGCTTGGCTTGCTACTCCAATATGCACAGTTCAGAAAGACGCCATTTTCACTCGTGATGATGAAACTCAGGGTCCAGAGAATCATGTACTGTTAGATGAGGAAAACAAGCAGACAATTGAAGCTACCTCAACATCTGAAGCTAAAGCAGACTCGGTCGAGATAGAAACTGTGAAACAGGCTTCAGATACTGCAGCTGCCAAAGATCAATTAGCTGTTACATTATCTGAAGGGAAGGACTTTTCTGGGTCGGCAAAGTTCAGCTCCTTCGGCCTAAAAGACCATGTTCTTGGGGTCGCTTTAGAAGGCTCAAAAATGACGCTTCCGATTGAAGAAGGAATGAAGGCGCTTCCGACCCTTGTAAGGTAAATGAGTTGTCTGATGTAAGCACTGACAAGCAGAATGAAAGTTGTGAAGCTGGAGGGGTAGGTGGCTAAAAGAAAGGAAAATCAGGCAGATGGACCTGTCAAAAATAAATGTTCAGGATGCAGAAAGCTTTGTTTTTTTTGTTGCAGCATTATTGCACGCTAGGAATATGAGATTCAAAGGTTGTAAACTCCACGCGTATGTTTATTTTTTTCTCTCAACTTTAAGTGCTGGTTGGTGATTAAGGAAAAACAATACACGTATTTTTCACACAGATTATAATAAAATTTATAACCGGTTGAAAATTTTAATCCTATCTTAGATCAGTTATTTATAGCCTGATTCATAAAATTTGGATTGATTATTTGTTCAGTTATTTATTGTCTGATTTCAAAAGTTAAGCACAAAACCAAATCTAGAGTGCTTAAACTGTTTTTTCTATTACAACACTTAAACATGACATCATTTTACTGGTCGTGTGGAGTTTACAGGTCTAGTGTGCAACAATGCTGCTAAAAAAACAAGCTTTTCGCATCCTGCACTTGGGTTATTCATATGCCTAGTGTTAATTTCCCTTTCTTTTAGTCCGCTGGTCGTGGGACCCTCCGTTCGGAGCTTCACCATTTTCATCCTGCTTGTCAGAGCCTACAGCAGCCAACTCATTCACGCTCCAAGGGTCAGTATGCTCAGTTGGACCCTTCATTCCTTCTTCAATCGGAAGCGTCATTTTTGAGCCTTCTAAAGCAACACCAAGAACAATATTATCTTCCAGACTGGTCGTCTTTGAGGTCGAAGGAGCTGAACTTTGCCGACCAGATAAGTCCTTCCCTTCAGACAATGGATCGCCCACCTTAGGGCTGGTAACAGCTGATTGATCTTTGGCAGCTGAAGTATCTGAAGTCTGTTTCACAGTTTCTATCTCGACCGAGTCTGCTTTAGCTTTAGATGTTGAGGTAGCTTCAATTGTCAGCTCGTTTTCCTCATCTAACTGTACAGAATTTTCTGGACCCTGGGTTTTGTCATCACTATTCACTTTGTAAGATGGGCCCGCGAGCAAGAATGGACGGGTGGATGCAGCTTTGGAACGAGTGAAAATGGTGTCGGCAAATGGTGTGGAGTCCACAGCAGGCTCTCCGTATACTTTCTGAACTGTGCGTATAGGAGTAGCAAGCCGAGCCCGATGGTGACTGATCACCCTAAGGAGATCGAGCAAGAGAGCTTCCTGTAGCAAAGCAACCAGATCATAGATTGATTATAAAATAAACAAGGACAAAAAATGCTTCACTGAAGTCACTTGTGCTTACCTTTACACAGAGGTACTCCTCAAATCGTGAGGTCTTGACAAAGCATGACACCATAATCTGTTGCACAAATTTATCAGTTCATCTGAAAATAATTAACTATTTCCTACAGGGAGATGATAGTGGTGGATGTAACAGTCCCAAAAAAAGACCTACCAAGAGTGCCTGAGTTTCTGAATCAACATTATCCAGAAATATGCGTCTGTGCAATTTCTGCTGCTCAATTTGAGGATTCTTGGCAACAACCTTGCGCATATCAGCCACAATTATCTGTATAAAAAGGAGGAAATGAGCTCTGCATAAGAACAAAGAGTGCGAATTCAAGTGGTGATGAAAAATATCAAAGTCAGATCTTACATTGATCTTATTCACATCCAGGTGGCTTATGGCAAGATGGGTTTTAACACGCCAGTGGGTCCTCTGGGTAAGGTTCCGGACAACATTCATGGTGAACTTGTGACTGGGAATGTGAAGTGCTTCACGATCATCACCTCTTATAACTGTTGGAGACCACCACCCAACATGCTGAACGAAAAAAATACCAATTAGCTTCCCCGAGCCATACATTTAAAAGTCTAAAACTCAGTAGCCCATTCAGCCTGTATTGCTGGATGTAATTCAATCAGAATAGCTCTTTTCAGATGTATTAAAATAGATCTAGATTCCTTTAGTCCCTAACATAACATCTAGGTTGAGAAGACAAACCTCAACAGTACCAGAAACTTCATAGCCTTCAATCTTTGTCTGAATCCAATCATTTAGGACAAATGGCCGTGTCGCATGGATCATAACACTTGAAAGGAAATTCGTGAGAATCTGAAGATAATAAAACCACAAATGGAGCTCAGAAAGATATGCATATAAGAGGGAGGGGGCGAGAAGAAAGAGTAAATATATTTCCCAGAGCTAATGCAATAAAAACAAGTGGAAACCAAGACAGTCATGAGGGGAAAAGAAGAAATGCAAGACTTACTTCACGACCAGCAAGTGTGAGCAATACTGTTCCAAGACCACCTGCAGTAAGCCACTTCTGAGTCGAAAATCCAAGCAACTCCATAAACAATGATGCAGCAGCAACCCATACTGCACTATACACAGCTTTTCCAGCAAAATCAAATCCCATCTACAGGTGCAAAAAGAATGAACATGACCTTCTGAGCAAATCAGTGCATTGAAATTAAGGGGAATCATGGAACATTCTGTCATGTTCATTTACCGGAATCAAGCATTTAGACTAAAAATCAAACAATGTATGGCAAACTGGGTGTGACACCAAACAAGGCGACCATCTTATCAGAGTAATATTGTGGGGGCATTATCATAGAAAAGACATCATACTTTAGTTATGATATTACTCATTAGTCATTTTGAAATGATAATTTACTATTTATGTTTCTACTACTAGTAATGGAACCTTTCTGCAACTTGCTTGAAGTTAACATTGATTATAATGATGCACTCACTATAAATAATACTACACTCAATGAAGAGCTGTAAGTGAATCAGCAATCTTAAGATATTAAAACATACACTTCTTGAATCGGCAGGATCTTTTGTCTCAGCAAAGAAATGTTGTATTTGCTGAATCAAGCTGCCAATTGCCATGTCAAAACACTCATTAGTTCATCATATTCCAAAAGCAAGGAAATTAGAACGAGATAAGCAAGGAAATATAAATGTGCATAAATACAACAACATATAGTCCGAGATGAGTAACAGCAAAACCCCAACTATTAAGAAAATAGCAGCACATGAGTACATGACTATGAAACACATTGGGTAGGAAGAACATCAGAGAGTAGGGAAAGTGGGAAATGGAAGCATATTATGCTTTTAGCTCATATCTAACAAAGTAAAACCAATAACATAAGAAACTGAATTGCGAGCTATAAACAATTCTAAAGCAATTATGAAATTAGATCACCAATCCAAATTTTAGTCCGCATATGAATAGTCCTTAAAAGGGGGGTAACACGTTCTTTGACTTAAATGAATCTATGTGACAATCAAATTACCTTGATACACAGTAGGCGAATGCAAGTACTGTGGACAGTGATCTTACAAAATTCAACAGTCTTTGTTTGACAGCCTGACTTGAAATTGAAGACGGAATCAGTGGATCAAGTGCCCTGCAAAAGTTCCACTCATCAAAGGAATGACCAGAGGACCAGTATTCATCCTTCAGTGACAGATGCAAGGAAATTGCATAAAAACACCACAACATCTTTGAGCTAATACCTGCATATGAGCATTGCTCCAGTCCAAAGTAGCAAAGGTTGAAGATATGAGTTTGTGATGTAGTATGTGCCACTCTTTTTCCAGCTATTATCTGTCTTCTGCACGTTATTATGATGGAGAACATCAGTTAAATTTTACAAAGACTACACCTTTTGTGAAGAACAAGTGTGTCGGGTGATGAACACATACATTTAGGATGATAGTCCTTCCCAGGTACATTAGTGGTACTAAGCCACATGCAGCAAAAGCAAGTATCCCAACGGCTGGAACCAACTGAAGCAGAAGTGGGCTACCCTGCAAACTGCTGTATGACCTGCCAACATTTTGCTCATAAACCTTTTGTATTCTACTTCTCTCTAAAGTGAACAAATGTTTCTATATACAAAGCAACCATGCTGCTTTATTAAACAACCAGGAAATCAAACCAAATTTGCTAATGACAGGTTGCTAGGGAGAACATAAAACGAAAAGTTTTTCAAAGCCAGGATAAACAATGTACCTGGAAATTATACTTGCAGCTGCTTTTAAAATATGACTCTCATTTCCACCACCAGGTTTTAACAAGGATTGGTAAACGCGACCTTTAAATTTGGGACACCTAGGGCTTAAAGACCCGTGTAATTTGTTCAGAACATATAAACAAAAAGCATCCTGTCGCTGCACATTCAATAAATAATTTCAACAAATTCACCATCAAAAAGCATATCTACATGGGGAAAATCAAGAAAACAATACAACAACCAACTTCCCAAGATCCATACAATTTGAAAAGGGTCATCCCCATTTAAACTTCAGTTTTCGTTTATGTGGCAGGGAAGTTTCAAATTCAAAATGTAAACACATCAATCAAAATTTTCATACATAGCTAGCTCAGGCAGTTCAGTAAATACAAAAACACAACCTTTATTCTCAAAGTTCATCAGTAGCACTGTAGCAGGCATGAAAACAGGAAACATGCGAACCTAAAAGGAGGGGATAGCATAAAAGGTACATGCTCGAATAAATAAATAAGCAGCCTGTATGTTAATTTCCACAGAAACCAGAAACTTACCGCTGAATGCGATGAAAGAGGCACCCGATACGAGTACAGCGGGGTCTTGCTCTTTATACCCTACAAAGACGTTGATAAACTTCCAAAACAGCAGAAACAAGCTGATACTATCATAATCTAGTAAAAGGCAACTTTAAAGACTAATAAATCTATAAGCGCCGCTACCTTAACCTGGCCACAATACATATTCTTCCTTAAAATTGGCACGTCAGGGGGTGGAAGCAGGGAGCTCGCAACCGCCATTATGTCAACATGAAATGGCACCACTTCAAGTTCAATCCCACCTACCTAGACATTCATTTTCAGAGGTACACTATATCAAAGGACGATCTGACAAAATAACAGTAGGATTGAATACAAAAGAGGAATATTTAACATTGTTTGTAATCAACAAGACTTCCAATAAAGTGGTTAAGAGGCACATTATTATTATTAATTATTATTACACTAACTAAATCCTTAACTACATCAAACTGTCATTCATTTACCAATCATTATCCAGCTCAATAGTAACAAAACAATTACAAAACTATTATTCAGATCAATATGAACTAATTTGGAGCATCAAAGTATGGACTTTACTGTACCGTTTACAAGATAGAGAGCATTCGGAACTGTGCCGATTAGGAACTTCCGGATAATATGGCGGCGGCGGTGGGCCGGAAAAGTTGCCGTCCGGGAAGGTGGGAGTTGCGCCGGCGGCGGTTGGGAAAGGGCCAAAAGAAAAGGTAATACTGTTTCAAAATGCGAGATCAAATCAAATGCAACTGATCTAATCTAATGGATAATAATAGTCTCGTGGAGTGACGTGGCGGATTGAGAGCTATGTTTTGTTGCCGCGTAGCTACGTTGTGGGTCCCGAACTCGGCCGTTTTGGTACAGCACGTTATAAATAAGCACATTAAAATGTTGAAATCATGAATTATCCGATGGCTGCATTGCATGGAAACTTGTACTACTGTTTGTATTGAGTTAGAGTGAAATGGACGCATTTCTAACTTGAGTTTTAGACTTCAAATCATTTGTATTGTGTTAATGTGAAATTGACAGATTTGTAACTTGTGTTTTGAACTTAAAACTCAGTTGATATAAACGTATTTTGAAATGCAACTCTAACTTTATGTTTAAAAAAAAACTCCTTTTATTTTTGTGGTTGTAAGAAGTGTTATGTGAAATATGAGAAAGAACAAATAAAAAATTGAACAATAAAAACAAGAACAAAGATTTACGTGGTTCACCAGTGTTGGCTACATCCACAGTAGAAGGAGACAGATTTTATTGATAGGTCAGATTACAGAATTTCTATCGATGATAGGTTACTGCAGATGGGAAACACTGTAAATACTATGCTAAACTCTAACCTATCCGAACTGATCCAGAAACTAATAGACTAATAACAATCCAAACATTAAACATCTCATATCGTCGGGCCACGAACTAGTCATTCGAATTGGATGATATAAAATTCAAAAAATGAGGAAATTGCCTAAAAAATCAGAAAAGTTGATTAAATTT
>JAAGWI010077874.1:0-10593 GCA_012274505.1 Galium porrigens var. tenue
ATGATGGCGGTATTACATGTTTTATTGGATCTCTCAAACTGTAATAGTACAGACGCTATCAGTCTGGTTAACATATAATTTAGTTATCCTTGTAATAGGCTAGTTGAATTGGATGTTAATTCCACTGTAATCGTTTCTGGGCGTTCCCAGTACCAAGAATGAAATTCTTAAAAAAATAATAATAATAAATAATAAAAAAAAAAAAAGTGTTGACAATCGTACTTAATTAACCAAAACCAAAAGTGCAAGGGTCTATAATCGATATCACCCCTCAATCAAGGCAAGGATTAGTAAATAGATCACCAATTAGCTTTTGGCCTTGTAAGCTCGATTAGTCAAATGTTTAACTGCGCATCCATAAGTTATTCTTTGTCGCAAACCTGGCTGTCGAGGACTCGGATGTAGTTGATATAAAAAAAACTTTAAATTAAGAAACAGTTAATTTTAATAAACTTTAAAACTCAAAATGAAATCAAGAACTAAACCAGCAAGGCAGCAACTGTTTTTCAGAAAAATAGTACTCCCAAGATTCGTCGTTACAGATGGTCTCGAAATCCAGAAATCTATGGAACAAAATTCTGGTTCATTACATTGGGGGAAAAAATCCTCATGGAAAAAAACAAATAATTCCAAGAGTTGCAAAATTTCAAGCTCTGAAATCCAGCAGCAATCAAAACCTACAACAAATGCTTCTTCAACGCCTGCAGTGAACTAACTTTTGACTCACAAATCTTGAGGAACTCAGATAACATGGTAGCCTGACCGCTCACGAGTTTCCTTGCAACACCTGCAGGACTCCAAGGCTGCAATGCTTGGGAGATCCGATCGCCTGCATCCAAATCATTTGTAGATGTAATCATGTTGTCCAAGATGCGGAGGATTTTTCCTGGCCCTTCCACATTTTCCTTGTTTACTTGAAGCATGGAAAAGACGGTTTGGAACTTCTCATCTTCTAGCTTGTGAACTTGTGAACTTAACCATTCTGTAACACTCTTTACTGTATCACATAAACTCTCGATGGAATCCAACAAAACCCTAGATTTGTGAGAGTTTGTCATCTCTGCTGTTCCACCTTTCTTCTTCTTCTTTCCATGAGAAGGTAAAGAGCAGACACATGATTGGATTATCAAGCTATGCCAAGCCAGGGGTTCATTCACCAGCTGCACTAACGAAGAAAGATCAGCACCGGGAGAAGATATCAATGCTCCCATGGATTGTACTTTTTGGAGAATGCAGCTTTTCAGTAGAGAATTCACAGCATGCCAACTGGGCTCCTGCGTGCCTTTATTTTTAAGATCTATTTCTTGAGAGCTTAGACTCCAAGCATTTAAAAACACTGCAAAATTCATCCAGTTAACCAGATCCGAGTTCCAGACCTGCAATTTGAAGTCACCAGTAAATCCCAGTATATGCCAACAGCCCGGAAAAGCAAGCCAATTTTATGAGGGCCTCTACTGAGAACTATATTGTACCTGTGGAGGATGACCGCCACTTGAAACCCTCAGAACCAGTTCTATTGCCTCCTGGAAGGGAAACCCGAGCATGCTGGAGTAGCGTTCAAGTAGGACCTTAAGTTCTAGCGACAGTTTAGTATCATCTGATGAGCCGTTGACTTCAAAGATAATGAAAGATAATGAAGCGCAGTGGATAGACAGATAGACCATTCGAGGAATTAAAGATCTCTTCTCAATGCTTTTAAGTACATTCTTTTCTCTCTGCTTAATCTGGGAAGAAACATAAATAGTAACAATCATTAGTGCCATTGATGATTTTAAGCCCATAAAAACTCATTTAGTCTTTATGAAACTGTGCAACTAAATTGTCACGGACATTGTAGAACTAGATCATCCTGGGCAGAGAGAGTCTAGAATGAAACCTGACCAGAAACTATTAAAAGGAAGTGATATACCCTTCTTCTAAGCTAAAGTCAAACATAGTTTTCTTTTTTCTTTTTTAACTCAAACAAAGTCAGTCAGTTGAAAGGAGTCAAGTACCAGGCTCTCCTTGGGGTAGTAGGACACTGCTTCAAATGGTCCTGTAAAGCAGAAAAAGACCAAGGTAACTATCAAATTTGAAAGGCAACAAGAAGATGAAATCCCATGGTAAAGTGAAAAAGCGATTACAGAATAATATATCCCTTCTTAGTTTTGTCACAATCAGCCATCTTGTAAATCTTGTACTGACCTAGAAGATAATTTTTATCAGCAGTTGGTGTCCACCAAGGGCGTAGTTGCAGTTCTTCATTAAAGGTCATCGACTTATTGCCAATCTCATTAGAGAGCTCTACAAATTGCTCTCCGTTCTTCAAGCTTTCCAGAACAAGCTACAATGTTGAGTTTGCATTAGGGCTACATTAAAGTGCAAAGTGAACTTAAACAGAGCACTGCAGAAAATCTACAGAAAAAATGAGATCAAAAGGATACCTCCTCTTCTTGAAGGCTATTGGCCTTCTGCATCAACTGTAAAATAGGTGCCTCTATTTTTGCAACTAAATACTGGTTGGAACGCTGTAACCGGTCCTTAAATTGAACGAATTCAATCACCTAAAAAACAAAATGTACATATACTGAAATTGCCTTCACCCAATTGATGCAATTACAAATGTAACCAGGAAAAAAACACACTTTCTAAAAGAAAAGTTATAACAGTCAGTATCAAGGGATCACAAGACATTCATTATCTCAGTCTCAAGAGTAAGGTATTTCATAGTGTTCCTTTTATAATTTGTTAATTACTGCAGGTAACATAGCATTCCTGCCAACATTTTACCCACGTCCATTTCCCTTTAATGGCACTATCTCAACCAAATCCAATCTCTGCATCTAATCTAAAAAATCAGGTCCAAACCTTCGAATAGTTCCTGTGGCGATAGGCCGAAGATGTGAGATCTGCAGATTCTGCAAAGTGATCTCCCATGAATCTTAAGTAATCAGAAAGAAGATCATTCAATTCTGACCAAAGTGGAGACACCAACATTGGGGGTAAGATATGATGTGATACTGTCTCCAGCAAAATATTTTTCACATCCAAAGATTTATACCTACAAGTAACAGGAAGAAATTTTATATACTCCAAGAGTAATAAAATAACATTTTGTGCATTCGCAAATGATTAGACTCTTCAAAGATTTGGAAAAGTAGACATCAAGAAGCATTAGCTTACCAGTCATATGCAAGTGGAAGAGCACCCCAGAAAGAATAAAGGTGAACCAACAGAATCTTGTTCTGCCATATGTGTCTGTAAGAAATAAATGAGAGTAAATTAAAACTTTGCCAGAACATATAGAAAGAAAAGGAAAGCTAGAATTATGGAGATGGCCCCACCATGTCAAACAATCACCATAATTGAATAGAAAGATTACAGAAAAGTAAGAGTTGCATAACATTTATTGACACTGACAAACACAGATAAAAAAACATTTGGACAAAAGTTTAATATGGTCACAGTAAGTGAACCATGATTCCAAGTTTCCAGTATTATGTAACAAGAGTTTGGTACTGTAAAAGGCTTCTGAGCCAGCATCTATATACTAGACAGCAACAAAACATCAGAGCTTGATGCATGTCAAATGACCTAGCCTACAAAACGGCATGCTCGTATTTGAGAATTGATAGGAACAATACATATTAATATCTTATCTTGCTTTTGACAAGTTGCACGAACACTAATTTGACTAGAGCATATGTTGAAAATAAAATTCAAGAATATTTAAAGGATAAATAGATTGAAAATAAATAGCTAACCTCCTAATAGTTAATCCAAACTCCAGAATCATTATGGACTCCAGCAGATATCCAATATTCTCCGTCCTCCAAAAAAGCTATAGACAAAAACATTTTAAAACATCACTTGGTTCAAAAACTTAAATTACTAAAAGAAGACCACCACTTAGATTAAAGACCACATATTTACTTCAACTCCCTCAACTGTGTATTTTCTTAAAGGTAAAATCATTCTTTATATGCTTCTAAAAGGACGTAGATATTATACCTGAACCAACAGGTCACAAGCCATGGGCAGAAGCTCCTCACCATGCATATTTTCTTGAACATCTAAATCTTTGGACAGCGGAAGACTTCTACAAAACATATCTACCATTTGAACAGCGGAAGCCTCAAGTTCTGAAAGGGTTATGAAAATGTTAATACATATTGATCAGCATAACAATAACTCCAGGAAGCTTAAAAGGGAAAATAGTCCTTCACAAGAGTTAAGCATATAAATACTAGAAGAGAAAAGAACATTAAACAACACATTCACATGGTTATATAATATTTAGCTTACTTCTAGCACTCTCAATCCACTAGAATACCTGGAACAATTTGAGAACTCTTACTTTTTGAACAGCAAATCTATTTAAAAAGAGGTGAGGCTTAGTTCTTTCAAGTATTTCCATTTTTCCCTTCTCTTTAACATTTTTCAGCTATTTGTTTTATCAATTTTATAAGAAGTGAGGCTTTAGCCCTTAGGCAAAATTTCTCTCAATCTGACATGTGTACTTTGTATGAGAAGAAAGCAATGTATTGGAGGCAAGCTGGGAGAAATATACAAAGATGTACAAGAATTGGATGGCTTTGTTCTTTTCCACTGAATTGGCTGATCTGAACTGAATGTATAACTAATTACTAATAACCATCTGAAACTGTACTGAAGCTGTCAGTACAAAATACAAGACAATACACAAATCCATTCAACTAAATAAAACCCATATGGAAAAAAAAGGAACAGTACCAGAAACAGAGAGGGAGAATTTGTTGCCAATCAAGTCAACAATTTTGAAGGTGGTAATGGCTTGACCCAGAATTTTTGTAGGTGGACAATTAGAAGATTCACATCCTCTCAATTTCTCCAATAACTTAGCTTTGCTAAGATCGTCTAAGACTAGCAAATATGTTCCGATATCTGTTGTACAACAAGCCAAGTGACCAAACCTGTATCAAAAATGAAGAACCAACAAATAATCATACAAGCACTTGCCCAATGCTAATAATCTTTTCAAGTGGAATAGTCCAATAATATGAAACAAAGATTAGATACTTTTACAGTGCTTAGAGACTCATAATTTTATAGGGTGTTCAGAGTTTAATTATCCGCTCATAGACTCTTGACGTGCAGACGCATACAGTGAACACTTGAGGAGAATAAGAAGAATCATACATCTGCTCCTGAGAGGTGTTACCGAAAATAATAGATGGGAAGGCTATTGTTATCTACAGGGAGTAGTTCAGGAATTAAATACTTGAGGGATCAATAGAGGACATATAGAAAGAGATATCATCCAAAACTTTGAAACAACAAATATTAAGTTTGTGACATACATAGAAAAGTAGTGGAGAAGCCCTTCAACAAACTTCTCAGCATCACCTTTCCCATATAAAAGCCTTCTGCAATCAACTTCGAGATTTGCCAAGTATGGCCCTCTTAAAGAAACATTATTGCCTTCAGCCAGTAACCTCTGTACAAATGATGAAGCACTGGCCATACGGGATTCAAACTGCCAATAAAATGGTACATCAGACGAATGATATAAAACTTCAAAAATATGCAGCACAAGTGCACTAGCTTTAAGAAATAACAATAAGCAACTGCCATATACAAGAGGGCCCTAAACACACCACTTCCTCTGGTAAATGCAAGCTCAATTCACCCACAGGCTTTGGAGGATATATTGGGCTATCACCAGAATCCTTGCACAGGGTACTTCCATCATCTAACAGACAGCCAATATAATGCAAGAAATATTCCCAATCATCAGGGCTGACAAGAGAGAAACCAGATATGATTGGTCAAAGAAGAAACACAAAAATATCAGGAAGTAATAGCAGAATGAGACGAGACAATTCAGAAATCAAAAAAGACAAACAACCAATCTACTCATACCTGTCTTTTGACAGTTGTTTAATTGTTTAATCAACTCCTAAACATCTAACTGTTTATTACCATAGCCTATGTAGACGGAGTCTGGAAGCCAAATCAAAGCATTGTCAAAGTTATGGGATACTTGAGAAACCGTGTACCTTTTTATTCTTTAAAAAAAAAAAAAAATTTACCCCAACTGGGCAGAAAAAATAGACAAGCTAAGAATTAAAAGTACGTATGCAACTAGTGTGAAGGATGCAGAAAAAATGAATGAATATTGTTTCACAAAACATTTCACATAGTATTTGAGTTCATATTGATGTGAAAATTTGTCAAATAACAAGACATTTTCATGCGAAAATCCATATAATCAAATGCTACAGGTGGTGGAACCGATGTTAAAACTGGAAGACACAAGTATATTAGCCTTCTCATCCAGGTTGTTCTGATACTGGAAGAGGCATCCAATATCATAAAATGAAAAGCGCCAATACTAATAACTGGGGAAATCGCCAACAAAATCAAGCAAGAACAAGTAAAGCAATTGACAGTCAATTGTAACTGTTGAAAGGCGTACCATAGTTCTAAGACCTTTTGGAATATATCAGCCGCAGCAGCATAGTCGCCTGCCTTAGCAAGAAGCCTTCCCTGTCAACTTAAAGTTACAGGGTACAAGTTTAGGGAGAAAAGATGCATGTGTAGGAAAATATAATAAGACCGAACAAGTACCTCAGATAAGGAGTTTAAGACAATAAAATAACTATATTGTTTAAAAAAGAGAACTATTTCATACCAAATAAAGCATGAAGAGACTTGACGCCTCAATAAGCATGAAGACACATATACACATTTTCTTGCTTCAAACTCCAAAATATAAAAAACAGTGAAGACCTCAATTAAGGGCACCGGGACAAAAAAAAAGGGCACAGAAACAAAGATTGCACTTCCCCTCAATTGCCTCAAGTAATCCTTAAGATTTTTACAATGTTCTCCTTCAACATCATTCTCATCCTCAGCCTCAGGCTCAATCAAAATTATTATCCTTTTGCCTTTTTCTAAATTGAAATACACTACTAGTTACCATGTTGAGAAGTGTGTAGCTATTGAAATATGTATGGCTACTGTACATGGATAGTTTTTTTTCTACGCCTCTTAGTTCATTGAGAAGCCGAGGGACAGAGCGGAAACTATTAACTATTAACTAACTGTAGGTATCCCCACAAATAATTGAACTTTAAACCTCTCAAATGTGCATATCATGTTTTATGTTTGTGCATTATCTTCTTCCCATTTCCCAACGAAACCAACATCAAGACATGTAATTCTACCAAAACCAAGTGTGCATTGCAACATATTTACCATACCACCAAAAAATTGTCTCTACATGATTCTAACTGAGTTTAGTGAGTTACTTATCATATAATAGCTGTCATAATGGACAAACACAAAAAACAACCTAAATGCACATTTGAAAGATGGGAAGCCCACTAAAATACCAATGACTTCCAATCACAAAAAGAGGTATCCAATCACTTTTACAGAACAAACTATTTCTAAGTGACAAAGTTCATCAAAGTAAGATCAAATAGCTTGAGCATATTCCAACTATACCTGCATGCGTAGTTTATCAACTTCGATCATTATCAAAGACCCCAATTTCCCACTAAGAATTTCTAATGCATCTGTGTACTTGGATTGTTGTTCCAGTAAAGAGATGTACACAGTAAGGGCTGCAGAAGATAAAAGATTACTCAGCATTAGGGAGAAGAGGAAAAAAGAAAAAATTACACCAAAGACCGAATGCAGGAGAGGAAGTAAAACCACCTTCAGGTTCATGTAAGCTGTGAGACGCTATGTGCTTCTTTAGCAAACCTTCAGCTAAAAGTAGCAGCTTCTCTCCCCCATTGCCACAAAAAACCTTTGAAGAAGAGAGTAAGTATATAGCTAATCAGATGAATTTTTAATTAACACAATCTAACATGAGGACAGTAGCTTGCTTCTAAATATTTACAAGACAGACAAAAACAAAGATGCTAGAGACGCGAAAGACAAAGATTGATCCAAATTGTCCCTTTCAAAACTACAATCATGGAGGACAGGATTGGTTCAAGAGAGGAAATTTCAACAGGTCATAAAGAGGTAAGGATTGTTCAATTCCAGAGGTTTGAAGTATCTTAGTTGTTCCATAATTATAATTAATATACGAATTCAAACAAGGAATGTCACATTAGTATAATCAGAACATGGACTGTCCAAAAAGGAGGTATATAGAGTTCATGCAATTTGAGAAAGATCTTTGCACATTTTAAATCCAATTCTTGGGATTTAATCCCTCTTTCATGGTTTGCCATACGTAGTATTTTTCCCATCACAAACATATCCTCGTTAAACCATAATATGTGAAGTGATCAACAACAAGAAAATACTCAGAAGTAGAACATGAAAGATACTGTTGCATGAATCTTAAATGTACATAAGCATCGCATATCTTCTCCCGACACACTTGACACTACATACACGTTTAGAGTAAGCAAAACTCTCAGCACAATGTACATCATGCCTACGGAAGTGAAGTTTGAAGATCTAGTAGTTGGCAGAACCTGTAACTGGATGCTGCAAACTGACCAAAGCAAAAACCTCTCTTCTCCAAAAACCTTGTACATCTTGATAGCTGTCTGTGGAAGGAATTTAACATTTATAACGGACAGAAAAGAGGAATATGTATAAGGAGATCAGTCTTTAATTCCATCAACCTGCTGTTGCTTTACAAACGAGTACTCCCGCACATAGCAATTGAAAAGGCCCATCATCAGCTCCAAGTTGTTTGGAAACTTACTACACGCATGTTCGTAGCAGCTAGTAGCCATTTCCACTGTCATCATCAACAAAAAACAATATAACCACCATATATTTAACAGTATTATAACCCCTATCAGCTAACACGCTTAACCAAAGTGGTATATAATTTAAAGAACACACACGCACACAATTCAAAGAAGTGCTTACAGTGATCGAGACGCTGGAAAACAATCTGCAAGGTGCTGAGAGTAAGATCGTCAACCAAAATGGATTGGTTGGTGTAGAGAAGCTCTTTAGCATTCAAGCAAATCGAAAGCGCTTCCTCAGCTTTACCCATTCGTTCCAGAATGAGAGCTTTAAGTGCCTGAATCACAAGATTGTACACTTCAAGTTCAAAACTCCAAGCACAACTTTCCAAGCATCACATAATATCGTAAAAATTACACAGTTCGAGTTTCGACAATTAAACTGCATCGAGTATAACGGAGTGCAACACTTACGAGACCATAAGGTGAATTAGGGTGCTTGGAGAGCAGAGCAGTACAGTGCTTGAGCGCGTTTTTGAACTGGCGAGAATCAATGGCGTCCCAAATTGGACGTACGCGGCGCTCCGGGACGCCTCCGGCAAACCCGAACTTTGAGGCCATCATAACGGCGGCGAACTGAGATTATGGAGCTGCTGCCCTGAGAAAACCGAAATCGTATTGAAGTACGCCGGACGGGAAACGGAGGCGGTGTGGTGGATGAGACGATGGCTGATGAGCTGAAACCTAATGTTAAAATACAAAGATTAAAAAAGAAATGATCAATTTATAAACTTTTGGCTCACACCACTAAATACCAATTAATTTTGAGATGGATAGTTGAGTCCAAGTTATCTTAGGATATTACTATACATTGCCCTGTATTTTACTGTTTACGCCCTTTTTAATACGTACGATACACGTATACTACTATGTACTGAATTTCAAAAGAAATTCGAAAATCAGAATAATCATTAATTAGCGGCGGCGGCAAGAAAATTGCGGTGGCGGCCATTGAAAAAATCGACAATCTCGCCGGGCTCAAACGCAGGCAGCGGCGGCGGGCTCAATTCGATGGGGAGCTCAATCGATCTGAGTAATCGATGGGGAGCTCAATTCGATGGGAAAGTGGTTCTAGACTGTTTAGCTCTATGACAAATTACGCATGGAACAGTATTATTCGATGGGGAGCTCACTATTTCAAAAGAAATTACGCATGGAAGATGGCTTCGGTGGAGGGAACAATAATTCTGGTACAGGCCAATAATCCAAATTTTCCATTTTATAATTGATTTCAGTCAAAACTTCAATATCTACGTTATATTGACGTCCAACCAGATATTGCCAAATGGAGATGCTCTAATTGATGCACTCAATCCACATATACATCCACGTCAGATTGACCCTTTAATTGATACTTGCATTAGAGATGAATTTTAGCTTGTAACTCCATCAATCCTATGTGCCCATCAATACATTTCAAAGTGACTCTTGCATTGGAGATACTTTTAAAGCATTCACAATGATAGTGGATTTAAGTGCCAAATCACTCAATTTAGATAAATTTGTCTTTTAAAAAGGGGTTGACTATTTAGCGTCCTAATATTACTTTTGTCGTCCAACTTTTTTACTTGAAGTGACAATTATACCCTTCTTAATATTTTAAAATAAAATTATATTTTAACTATAACAAATTAGTAAATATTCGAAAGGACTATGTCGGAAATTTCAAGGAATTGCATTCGTCTCTATCACCAACTTATGTGAACAACAATTTTCGGTAATCGATTCAAGAGACGAGTTACAGATTGAGAAATTATAAATTGACTGAGAGAGCCGACAATGAACTTGCCCTTTGGAAGTTAAGTTGGGTCGACACAAGGATTAAATTGCAAATGAAGAAATTTGTTTA
>JAAGWI010077926.1:0-10183 GCA_012274505.1 Galium porrigens var. tenue
GGTTGGCTAGGACGTTTGTTCTGGCTGATGCAAGTTATAGCTGCTTTACCTGCCAGATAGTTATTATTAGACTTTAGGATTATTAGATTTATTCCATCGCCTTTTTTAGTTTAGAGTTCAGATCAGCTGTTCAGACAGCTTCAGACATAGAGAAGGTATAGAATTGTTAGACAATTAGCCACTTCTCTGGAGTCATTCAAATTGCCTCCCAAGTAGGAGTTTTAGCCTTCGGGCTACATGTAAGCCAATTTGGCTATCTTGAGCTTAATGGAAAAGGGAAGGACACCCTACAAACCCCGTCTTTGACGGTTTAATTTTTTTTAAAAAAGAGTGAGGCAACTCAAACCTCATTATATATATAGGCCACACATCATCAAGAAAGTGAGGAAACTCAAACCCACCTCAATACGTAGGACCCGCACATCATTGAAAAAGTTAAAAATTGTAAAACAGATTTAAAAGTGGAATGACAAACCGCCAAAACTACAAGCATCAAAGAACAACATACAAAATACTATTAACTGCTAGACAATAGAACAAATCTTACTGAAATCAACGAACATCGGATGAATTGCAACAAATATGGAAATTTGCAACAATAAAACTCAACAAAAGTCGCACATCAACAAATAATTCATAACCTCCTCAAAACTGATTGCAAATTTCAAACAAAAATGAATACTCACCAGCGCCTAGGTTTTATGGCTCTGATTTTTGCTTTGATAAGACCGTGCGCCTCGTATGCACCATCTTGGATATCTGGTCATTGTCGTCGGAGAAAATCTGGTGTCGTCGGAGACCTGATTCGTTGAGGCTACAAACTGAAGAAAATCGGCATAGCGAGGCTGAGCTCGTAGGAAGATTGCCGGCATGCGCGTCGGTAGATTGTGATCGGTGATGTGTGGCTGCGACGGGGCTAGGGCACCGGATTTGCGGATACGCAATTGAAGGTCGAAGGCGGAAATTGCAGCGCCACCGGACTCAGCAGTGACCGGAAACTGCAGCTACCACCGGAACGCTGTCGCGGTTGAACGGAGATGCTGCGGTGAAGGAGGCGGATATGATGCGGTTGAATTTAACAGAATTGCGGATATAAACCGATTTTGAGTGAGAGTGTTTCTTATTTAGATGCTAGGTCCTCTAATTTTGCAGAAACTGTAAATAAAACCCCATCCCCTCCTTACAATTTATTAATTGTAATATAACCCCTGCTCTCACCCAAAACTTTGTCTTATAATATTTATTAAAAGCTAATATTTATATTGTAATAACTATTTATTCATTATAATTTAAATAATTTTAAATTAATGTAATAATTACTGAAATAAAGTTAAGATTTTTTATATGAAAAACAATTTTTAAAATTGAAACTCAAAAAAACAAAAAATATTATAGTAATAAATATTCAAGAAAATGTTAAAGTATCATAAATTATACTCATATTTTTATAAACATTTTAAAAATAAATAAAAAATAATAATTAAAGGAAGATCATACTATTAGCAAAATGTAGATGGTAACGTCAAACTAAACATAATAAATAAACTAACTCTAAGAATAGCAACTTTTTCTCCACAGCCCCTAAAAATACACAAACTCTCATATGATATGGTCCAAACGTTAGACAAAATGATATTTAGGCATAAAACTCATAAAAAGTTCACTTTCTACACAAGATCAAAATAAATAAATTCAACACATTTGATAACAATTGAAAATAAGGTAAAATTGAACAAATAAATGAATAACATCAGCTATAGTACAATATAAAAATCAATAGATTATCATGGAATATCAATATAAAATAATAAAATATCAACTGCCCAACATTTTTGTCTCACAGGAGACTTTCTCCTAAAAATAATGGACTATCTTTCACTCCTCAATATTTCATGGTCGTCATGTGTTGTCCTCCACACATGCTAGTGGCTCCTTCTTCCTTGTTTTTTCGCTTATTTAATTTATGAGACATAGACAACCAGTTGGATGAGGGCTATTGATAAAGATAGTCTCACAACTTCATTACATAGAATTGATAATTGTTCTACCGGTTGAATGTTAGTTGACTTACCTATAATTTCAATTCATGCATAGTGTAAGAGGTGATATTTTACTAGGCTTCATTTGAATTATTACTTATATTTTTTAAAAAAGAACATACATACTATTCAAGGTTCTTTCTATGCATTATTTTCTATAATTTTTTATTCATTTTGATCAAACATGTTAAATATCTTGAATTTTCACTTTCAAAAATGTTTTATTATACATTAATTTTAGAATATATGATATTTAAATTTAAAATTACTATATTTAACCTAAAATATAGAGAGGTAGCTTCGTAATATTTAAAAAGTTGAAGTTTTCCAATGTTTAAATTAAATAACCAACTAAAATGTACCATAATAATTCTACAAATACATGAAAAGTTAGTTTTTCCAAGAATTTCCCTTTTTATTATTCTAGTTATTAATATGTGAATGGTGGATTGAATGTAAGCATACAATAATATTTTACATAAAAAAAAAACAATAATATTTTACATAGCGTGAGATGACTTTTTTGCACTAACAAAATAAAAAAAAGTTTATAAAATCAAAGAATAAGTGATTAAAGTCATGAAAGTCATAGTCCGACCCGTATTAATTGAAAGTAAAGTATTGTTTATAACCATTATATCTTTTATCCATTTGCATTAGTTTTTAGTTTTTAGGTTTTTATATGTCATTACCGAAATTTAGTGTACTCATTACCACATAAATCTTTTGACTTTATATGTATTTTGTACTAATTGACACAGAAATTATTTGGTTTCATGTGTACTGTTGGTTTTTCTTTACGGTTGAGGAACCATGAATAATACTCTCTCATTCGATGGATGATTTTAATTTTAAAAAAAGGAAAAAAAGTCATGAAAGCCGGATATATATAATGAAGAAACTATAATTACTGAATGAGGCAATGCCGCAATGCCATGGCTGCTGCCATGGAATGGAATAAATAAACACTCTTAGATAGGAAATTAATCAAAGTCAAAAACCCGCTGAGACACTCACACTCACTTTGAATTCTGATTGCCCAAAACCTTAAAACCCACAAAAGTTTCTCATTTTTGTAGAAGAAGAAGAGGGCTTGAAATGGATTCTCAAGTGTTGGTTGCTCTCGGCCTTTCGCTTATAGGTGGCTTGAGTACTTCCATTGGTGAGTCATCTTTCTTATATCAACTCTTTGAATTGGTTTCCGTGTTTCTTAAGCTACTGGATTTATCATTTCTGGATATATGAACATATGTTTTTTCCTTTGCATTAAGTTTAAGTATGGAGCATTTTGGTGCTCCTGTTTAATTGGTAGACAACATGTGAAACAAGAATCATAAACCCCTTTTGTTTTAACATGTGTTTTGGGTTTGAAGTACCGAAGTTGCTTAGAATTATTTTACATTCAATTGGGTATGTGGGAAATGATATGATGAAATAGGTGCTATGATATCCAGCTTGCCTTTTTGAAATGTGAGGAACTGAGATGTCTCCCATCTCTGGTTCTGGTATGGTTTCCTTCCATTTTAAGGAAGCATATTTATGAGTTTGTACTTGGTCACCCCAGATTTAATTTGTATCTTTACTTTCCTCGGTGTTTTTGAGTTGTATGGTAGCTTCTAAAGAGGAGTATCTTTGGTGGTATAAGTTTCAAAATAGAGTACTGTTTGACCCATGACATATCCTCACTTAGGTCTTTTTATTTTGTCACTACATTGGACGTTGGACTTTTTTTCTCAAGGACGTGTTGGAAAAAAACAAATTCCCATTTATTGTTTGTAACATCTGAGATTGGTTGCGTTTTGAAGATGCCTGATTTTTCATTCTGGAGATGATGCATTACAATTTTGCCGGACATTAGTGGTTGTTGATAGTTGATTTGATTCTCATCTTTCATATCTGCTTAGGTGCGTTGCTTGTGGTTTTAAATCAGGTTCCGGACATGAAAATGCTGGGGCTTTTACAGGTGATGCTTCTGCTCCAACTACTAATTAGGACTTTATTGGTTGTTTGATATGTTTGACTCCATGTTGTTTAGACTCATCTGGCATACAGTTCTTAGATTCTCAGACGTTCTAATGGAAGATTTGACCTATTCTTACACCATTTCTTGTGCAGGGTTTTGCTGGAGGACTAATGTTGAGTATTTCTTTTTTTGATTTGGCTCATAATGCCATGAACTCCATTGGTTTCTTGAAGGGGAACCTCTGGGTAAGCTATTTCAGAATGATTTTGTCACTCTCCTTTTGTTTAAAACACAGCTGGATCACTTTGGTAATTGTTTGTGAATTCTTAAAGTTTTTTGCAGGTGTAATTTTCTTTGGAATTGTTTCAAGTTTCATCCCAGAACCTACACTTACTCCAAGTAAAGAGGTATTGTTTAGTTTTCAAGATGTGACAGACAATGTCTGATTCCTCATTCAAGCTGGTCAATTGGTTGGATTTGTTTTCATTAAAAAGAATCCTTGCTCTTGGACACAGAAAAATGATGATGATGACGACAAGAATCTTATGAAAAAGCAACGACGTCAAGTCATGTTTAGTGGAGTTGTTACAGCTATAGGTCAGTTTGCAAGCTTATCCTTTGATTTCATGCTGATTTTGTTTGTGGCTCCTTTTGTATATCTTGTGATTTGAAGTCGAGTCAGGAGCATGTTACATAGTTCATATCTTGGATCTGAGTGTAACTTTTTCATTCTCTTCACAAATCTGAATCATTCAAGTTTTAAGAGGTTGTGGTTGACAACTAAGCTAAAATATTTAATTTGACTTGTTTATCTTTCTTTTCCTTTGCTATTGAAAGTTTTGAAAATCTACAAACCACATGTTTTATTTTTGTCATTTCAAATTCTTTTCTGAAGGAATTTTAGTTGTATTTTTATTTTAGCCAAACACAGGAGTGTTTTATCTTCTTTTTTCACATGCATCAGGAATAAGCTTACATAATTTCCCAGAGGGAATGGCAGTCTTTCTTGGATCAATTAAGGTATCTTTGCCACTTAGTTGGTCAAATTTACTAAAGCTAGTGCTGTGTTTTAAATAAAGCTTTGAGATCAGTTTATTTTCACAAGAAGAATTCATGATAAAGTTCTTGTTTTTGTTAGGGGCTTCGAGTTGGTGTAAATCTGGCTCTTGCTATCGCGTTGCACAATATTCCTGAGGTAGGAAACATGTACATTCTCTATATTGATATGTGCATTTGTGTATATTTACTACTTAAGGTTTTTGAAAAGCAGTAGTATTTTAATGCATAGTAGATTCATTATGCCAATTTCAATACTTAATTATGTGGAATGTTAAAATTTTTAACCACTTCATGTGACCAAGAAAATCTTAAGTGTGTGAACACTGCAATTTGCTTTCCTAGCTTGAGTATTTTACCACTTACCTACAAGGCTACACAAAATTATAATTTATTGACCAATTCTCACATAGAATTAAGATTTCACTCACGGGATGAGTTCCTGCAATCAGTTCTTCATTTATGGCTGCAATTCAGGCCCTTAAATGGGGTTTTTTCCACCTGTTTCTGTCTATGCTCTGAATCCCCCAGATTACTAGATAAATGTGGCAGTTGAGCTCTAACTTGATATTTTAGTAATGAAGACTTGTGGCCGTATCATCATTCTGCAATCTTCAATCTTAGAGGACTTATAGCTGGTATACTCTCGCTATTATTTTTGTCAATAGGAACCTTTGACAAAGTCCAGGTTCAGTAGGTTGTACCGCTTTGATCAGCAAATCCTTCACTTTTCAGGAGGGGAGTTTGGTTGACCGAAGTACTAATAGAATCCTAGGAATTTTAAATTCTTGATTGTTGCGATTTTTGTATGGGTCATGCGACATGCCTTAGCCAAGTAAAAGCCGGGAACTTGGGTCTTATGCTTGATTGGCCCAAATATTGACCTGACTGAATTTAAATGGTCACATTTCTTCAAATATCAGCTGGTACTTCTGATTGACTGAAGTTTTCACCAATTTTAATTTTGAAATGTCCTTACAACTTGAAAACCTTTAGTTTAATGTCTTGTTTGTTACTTTATCATCAAATCATCAAACAATGATAAGTTATAATCCTGGTCCAAGTAAATTCCAAATAGAGAGTTCTATTGCTATGATTTTAGTCCCGTTTTAATTATGAGCATGAGGATAGTTTAGACGATTATGTGTGTGAAGCAAATGCTTGAACTTATTGAACTTGTGACTCGTAGCTAGCAATTACATTTGGTTAACAATGATATATTTTATCCTAGTATTTATTACATAAGTTATTGTCAAACACTTTAACATCAGTTTATGGAACATACTATTACAGATCTATTCGAACAATTGTCACTTATAAACCTCAAAATTTGTATGCATTCATTTAAAAGGGATGTTATCTTGAACTTTCTCATCAATATGAAGCTAGTTTGTGCTCTTGTGTTCAAAATACGATGTGAAGGCGTGGGGAGAGTGACGAATGCTAGTTGTTCTATCCATACTTTAGGTTGCATGTGTATAGCATCTCCTTATTTTGACTTCAGCTTCATGTCTCCTGATATTTTTTATGGTGCCTAAATGCCTTTTTTGCACTTGTAAAGTTGTACATTTTGTCAGTTGGCTGTAATATTCACTTTTGAAGATCCCTCTTTTTGGCAAATTATGTTGTTCTGATCATCTTATCTTACAGGGTGTTGCTGTTGCGCTTCCTGTTTATTATGCAACAAGAAGGTGAAATAATAGCACTTTATTGAGTTTTAATGTGGAGAATCACAAAAGAATACACTTCTCAGGCTCATGTAGTTTTCTTGCTTAGTATTGCTACAATTTCCTAAAATTTTATGTAACTGTTGTGACAGCAAATGGGAGGCGTTTAAACTTGCAACTCTTTCCGGATTTGCTGAGCCTCTTGGTGTGGTTATAGTGGGTATGCTTTCAACTCTCGATTCAAATGCATGAATTATTGTTCATTTGTTATTAAGTAGCAGATCAATTAGAAGTTACTGATGCCCGAAATTTATTGCAGCCTACTTATTTCCTAGCAGCTTAAGTCCTGAAATTTTGGAAGGTCTTCTTGGATCAGGTTCGTTTGTTTTTTCCTGAATCTTTGATGCTCAGGGATGATACAGCAATTCTCAATGAACAAACTTTAAGCTAGTTCTCTTGGTTTTGCAGTTGGAGGAGTGATGGCGTTTCTGACGCTGCATGAGATGTTGCCGCTGGCGTTTGATTATGCAGGACAAAAGCAAGCAGTTAAAGCTGTGTTTTTCGGGATGGCCTTCATGTCCGCTAGGTAAGCAAGCTTTTAAAACATCCCATCCCTTCACTTCTTGCCCACAATCCTGCTTATGCATTATATTACTTGCTTCCTGGTGCTCTGTCAAGCTAATTGGATGTGGCTTCTACATTTGCAGCTTGTATTTTCTCGAGATCAGCTTGCCTGCTGACATGAGCTTGTAGCTGCAGATTCACAAGCTGTCTATTGATATGATCTGATTCTACACTCTTCTTGTGAGCAGCAAACGGAAATTGTTGCACATTTATTAGGAGATCCTTGCCTAGAGGCCTAACTCAAGCTGGATTTATGGAAATGTATAGCTGTAATAATAGAACTACAGTATTGAACAAAGCATTTTATGCAGAGGGAATTGTGTAGAAATACTACAATATTAAGCAGATTTGAGTGACAAATAGACCTTGTACTATCAGGTTATCAAAGATTATATTTTGATATGTTTGTGTAATATTAATTATTGAAATAGAAATCAATCTGAAAAAAAAATAAAAATGTAGTGCTGTTTGAGTTGCTTTCTTGGGTGCAAATTAGCTGGAAAATGAAAGTGCTTACTGTACAATGACCAAAATAGGAGTAGTAAATAAGTGCAGGCTATTTATAACTGTTATGATTAAACATGGCGAGGCAGAGACTAGACTTGACTGCATCCAAATTGCAGTGAGGCAGATTGCAGCATCAGGTGCCACTCTAATTATCATACTCCCAACTTGGAATACTCCACCAAATATTCCCTCCCCAGTCACATTCACAGATTCACAAGGGGTGTTAGGTTTTGGATTTAATAAAAGAAACTAATGGTGAAAATAAAATATAATTATCTAAACAAATAGAGAAAAATAGAAGTGCTATTAGTGAAATGCAAATCTTTAATTAGGACATTCTAACTTTGTTTTATTGTAAAGATTTCATTCATACCAATTTACTTTATCACTTCTTCTAAAACGGTCACACTTTTCATTTTACACCGCTTTTAAGATTGTCACACTTTCTTTTATGGCAAATAGATCGTGCTTGTCCGCTTATCAATCTTTTGACTCTCTCCACTCAATTGCATACATACATTTCAACTTACGTGACAAGCTCAATCCAAATAGAAAAGTGCCAATTTTAAAAGAAAATAGGAGGTATTTTTATTAAATTACTTTCTTCTTATCATTTCATCTTGTACCCTCCCCTTTTCTTCTTATTGCTACTAGGAATAAAAATGTGAGGTGGAAGTAAGTATTAATTGAAAATTATTAACCAATCGTTTTTTTTTACCAGCCTCCTCATCTACCATATAAAGGATTCAATGTAGGAGTACTTTCTTTTGTTGCTGAGAAAGATCAATGTACTCCTTAATTAACCAATTAAGATCTTTTACCAACCTTCTTAAAAGGCCAGGACAATAACAACTGGTACTATGATGGAAGACGTCTTCTTCTTCTGCTGCATGCAATGAGGCAAATCTTGGTGGCAGAGCATTTCATCACATGATAATTAAAGGAATTTTTTGAATGTTTGGCTGATTAAGAGGGGCCTAATTTTCAGGCCAACGTAGTAGTTCAATTAAATGGTCTCGTACCATCAGGTAGCGAAAAATCTTGCACGGCGTGATTTACCTCCTTATCAACTTGTATTGCCGGGATGATAGGGACCTGCGTGCGAGAGATATCGTTTTTTTCTCCTAATTAAATGGTTTCATAGACATTCTAACCATAATGACCGAAATTTTACTAAATCACAATAAAATTGACATAAAATCTAACTATTTTTTGTGATTTTGTTTAATTGGCACATTTACCATTTTGGAATGGTTTTATTTAATTATCACATTCCAAATTTTCAATCTTTTAGTAAAGTTTAGATTAATATCATTTGCATAACTTACTTTTACATTTCTCAATACAATCTCCACTGATTCTCTCTTTCAAAATAAGAATGTCAAAAAGTTGAGTGCCTAATTTTGAGTAAAGTTTATATTAATATCATCCATATAACTTATTTTTCCATCTATCAATACAATCTCCACTCATTCTCACTTTAAAAAAAAAAAAAGAAGTCAAAAGTTGAGTTCCGATAAAACAAAATCAGAGAGAATAAGTCAACTACAAGGAGAACTAGTTCTATACTTATCGATCACAATGATAAGTCTATATTATTACAAATTATATAAGAGATGTATAAGAGATGTAATAAAAATGTAATATCGACGGCTCTTCTGTTGGAATAGTATGTGTTTTGGTTTTTTGTTGCCGATGTCCGAAATCATCAGGGAGGAACCGAAAGAATTAATGGTGCATCATGCCAAACAAACATCCGAATTGTCCCCATCTTCTAAAATTCGATTCTATATATTCTCTCTGATTCAATCCTTACATTATTCTTAAGTCGACCAAATTCCTTTTGAATTAAATCCAGTGGAACCCACGAAATGGAAAACTTCGATCGCAGATATATACTTATTTTCACAAATATTTTCTATACGTCATAATAAATAATAAATATACTTTTATCTGCTGCAGCATATGATGATACCTGGGCCCCTCGAGTAAGCCTCGAGACCCATGAGTTTACGAGCTCTTTGGTATTATTAATTAAGGAATTGATTAGGCCCACGCGGCTGATTATCTTGTATAATCCTATTCCTTATTTACTAGTTTCCTACAAGGAAACTAGTATCAATCTTCATCTCCTACAAGGAATGAACGATCAATCATCAACTCCTACAAGGAATGATGTGCTCTCCTACCAATTATACTCAAAGCTGATCACGGCTAGTATAATTGGAAAAGGATTAATTACCTTCTTCAAGGTTGGGATCTCTCCCTATAAATACAGAGGCTTGGTACACCTCAATGAGATCTTATTCTCATCTCCTTTAAGCTAC
>JAAGWI010078600.1:0-10722 GCA_012274505.1 Galium porrigens var. tenue
ATGTATTCCAACTCTCAAGCCGCAAAGTTGCCCAGATCCAATATAATACATCTCCAAAGTGCATGTTATGTGGTTTTGTAAAAATTCGTAAAATAAGCTTAATGATGATGATGCTGTATATGAAAATTGAGATGGAGAAGGTGTTACCCATAAATTAGCAAGGTTGGTAAGTCCAAAGGCAAGGTTGGCAGGGGCCTGAAACAATCCTCAACTCAATTGAATCCCAAGTAACAATAATTTCACTAAAGAAAACAAAATTATTAGAAGGAGAGGTTAAGGCCTAATACTTGTTGTGCCCTTTAAGAAATCCATTTGGGGGGTGGTTCGGGTGGAGAACATTTGAACACAAATTGCAGCCATGAGTAACACTACCTGCAGATATGACATTAAGATGCAACAAAATGAAATTAATGACTGGAAAACGGCATTTCTTCTCCAAATCTCAGAAACCACAAATTGGCATGGAATTTTAACTTCAGCTCTATAGGATTGCAACTGAAATTCTATCATTGCATTAAAATCAAAAGATTCAAAACTAAATCTTTAATTTAAAATATAAAATTGCAAAACATATAATAAATCCCATGGATTAAAGATTTACTAGAACAAGGACTTAATGGGAATGTGCCGTCAGAAATGTTACTCCAGAAGGATATGTGAACGTTCACATTCATGGAAGACTACAATTCCCCACAGTGTCACGGGATCCTAAAAAAATCAGTAAGCCTAGATCAGACAAAAACATCGAGCTTCAAGCTCCAGCCAACAATCAAGGATTAAAATGTATGACAGAAGCATTGATCCCAACCATCAGATAGATCGAAAGAAAAATTCACGAATATAACAGAAGCTGTGTATGACGTCTTCAACTAATCTTTAGCTCCTTACAGTAACGAAGTTCCAAAAATCAGCAAGCAAGGCAATTTATACCTAGACTAGATAAGTAAAATATAAAAACCCAAAACACTATGCCTGGAAAGATACAATTTTGATTTTAAAAAATCATTCATATATAAGATAACCAAATTAAAACCCTATATCAAAAAAATGGAACTACAGAAGAAGGTGACGTGAGGAGTATGGAAGCAAACCCTTTTCCAACATAAGACAAGCAGTGATAGTCCATGTCTCTCCTTCATAGGACTCTTGTGATATTCAAGAAACTCAGCAAAGAATATCCTACGGGAGTAATCTCCCTCCACGTTTTGCTTGGCCGCAAAATTGAAATGAACCCAGATTTCATGCTTACTATCCCCAGAGAAGTGTTTGCAAAGCAAAGAACTAACAAGTTCATAGCTTGTACCCTGCACATTATTTCACATGGAAAAGTTAAAAATAAAAATAAAAATGCTACAGATAGAAGAGTAAACCAGAGACGGAAGGAGGCAGTCAAAATACATACGTTTTTCTTGTTGTAGTATTCTAATGCAACCTCCCCACATCTACGGCGTTCCTCTCTACGAGATGAGTGCCAAGGTACTACGAAAACACGTTTTTCTTTGCTCCTATTCACGCAGAAATAGTATTTTATTGATGGCGACTATGAAATAGAAAGGCATAATTGAATTGCCCAAACAAGTGCATGCTCCTAGTCCTAGGAGAGAAATACTTGGAATGGATTATACAACATGTGTTTGAATCTCTTGAAGATACTGTTGCCACCCATTCTTATGCTATATTCGCATCAGGGGACCAGGTAGACATCGACAGCATTCAGGTTTATCCTTGTCTCATTCCCTCTTCTGGGTAGAAAACAAGATAATTCTGACTCCTAGGCTCTTACAGCTAGCAACTTGTGTAAATTTATAGTGTTACTAGCATCTTATGTTAATTAAGAGGAACTCTTTCTGGGTTTCGAACTCTTACAAACACATGCTGTATAATCCATTCCATGGAGAAGGAGAAAGTGTTACCTGGCATCTCTGGTTGGCGAGTACGAAGTTGGCGAGTAGTACGGAAATGCCAACGCAGTTGGGGAGACCTCAGGCCTGACAAAAATCCCCATTTAAACATAAGCTAAGTTAAAACAGATAAAGTAAGCCTGATGATGATAATAACGATAGAGAGGGGTAACGTACTTGTCTTCTTCGTCATTGGTACGACTGACCTCGGGCCTGGCAAAAACCCCCAATTAAACATAAGCTAAATTCAAACAGATAAAGTAAGCATGATGAAGATGATAATGATAGAGAGGGGGTAACATACTTGTCTACTTCCTTCCAGTTCAAAGAGGTTGAGGGCCTGGCAAGAATCCCCAATTAAATTCACAATTTCAATTCCAAACCAAAATATCATCTCAAGAATAAAAAATTACCCGGAATGACTAGATGAGGTAAGAAGAGTAGGATGAGATATATCCCATTCCATCCCCATCTTTTGGGCCTCAAAAGCAGTCATGGAAATCAGCCTTATAAACCCCCTGACAACAACAAAAGCGTGAATTAAAGTTAAGCAAAGCGACAAGCACACCAATTCGTTTTTTTTTTTTTGGAGACATACGATGAAGTTGAAGAAGGAAATGGGCATACCCTAACTGCTTCTGGTTGTGTTAGGCAGGAATCAGTTTCGGCTTCGGCTGCTCCAACTTAGCCTTTTTATATAACTAGATTTTGCAGCCTCTTTTTAGTTGTTTGATGTTATTGTTGGTATATTTACCAAAACATTCGGTTTAAAAAACAAATATTACTGCAAATTCAGGTGTTTTAGCGTTGATGTCAAAATTGAAATCTTGTGCTTTTATGTTAAAATTTATGGCTTCCTACTCTATGTTCAAATTCAAGTTTCTGACTCGTACCTTAATGAAATTGAGTCTAAATCCCAAGTGTTCGAATAAATGTATATTATTGGAAATCGATGTACAGAATTTTTTTAAAACAAAATGTCAGTCTTAAGGAGAATAAAATGCAAATGCAAAGGATCAAAAAATATTCCCAGGTTCAGCTCATAATAAGCTCCAACAAGCAAGAGAGGAGATGTTATGCTAAGTTACATATATTGTGAGTAGAATATGTTTAACCAGAAAGGCTGATAAAAATACTAGGGGGTGGGGGTGGGGGTGCTACAGAAGTTCAGGAGAACATTGCAGGTGAATATGCCAAATTTACTGTAATCAACATGCAGTCCTGTTTTACTAATAAACATTGACACAAAAGTTGAGAATCTTTCTACATGAAGCCGTTTCAATTTAATTACAAAACATAGTAATGCTAAATTTTAAAGCTTGAGTTTGACAATTATATCTCCTTTCATTTGCAAATAACAATATTTAGCGAGCATGAGATCACAACCAAGAAAATGAGATGATCACACAAGAAAATTAATTTCAAAGTCGGGAAAATTTAAGAATGTAATCAATACAAATACGATGCAAAGAACCTGTAGCACAACATGCACATTAATCTTAAATGCCACAGAATATCACACTTCTTTTATTGTAACTTCACTTGTCAGAGTCCGAAGTTGAAAAGACTTTGCAAAACTGTTTTGGCAAGAAGGGAAAGACTTGAGGAAATGCGAAACGCTCTATGTTCATTACCGTTTCAGTTATTGCCTTTTAACTAATAAGGCAGACGTGTAAGAAGGGCACATCTATAGCTTCAATTCTCATTTCTCTAAGTACTACACACACAGAAATTTTCATTTCATTTCTGTAGATTTTGTAAAAGAAGAAGTAAAAAAGTGTTTCTTGTCGCTGATAAACAAGCAGCTAGCAAATCCCTTCGCTTATTTCAACTCTAAGAAGATCATATAAACACCAAAAGCAATTCTAACCATTAATATTCCGCAAGGAAGGTCAGAGTGGTAAGAAGCTATACTATATCTAAGAAAAGGTGTGGTGGAATACAGTATCGTAGTCACATTTAACATAGACATAGAAAAGAAAGCTTGGTCTGAGACGTTAAAATCAGAATTTATCTAGGTCAGTTTCCCAGAGCAAGCAAGCCTGACCTCAGAAGCACCGAAATTGTTAATTTGCAAAAAATATTTGGTAGAAAGGAACAGAACTGGAAAATTAAGGAATGGTAGAATAAAGAAAGATGCTTACAGATACTTTGACAATCAGAGAACAGGCATACGTGAGAAAGAATGAGGGAACTCACCGGAACAAATGAACGCAGGCTGAACGCAAAGGGAAGAAAATAAACTACGGGCAGAAGAGCTTGACGACAGGAAGGTGAGGTTACACAGCAACTGGGGCAGAGGACACCGGTGGAAACTGAAAGTAAAGAAACTGGTCAGATGGTGGTGATTGCAGCAGACATGAAGTTACAGTTACACATAATGTTTGTCTATGCATGATGGGGACTAATGATTTTCCATCAAAATCTGTAGGCATTTGTCCAATTTGCTTCCATGTGAAAGAAAATGGTTTTCGTACTTAAAAATGCACTCTTTTGATAATATGCATGAATAGTAATTGATAGAAAGCGGAGAAGCATAAATGTTTTAAATGTTTCTAAGAAAGTGTTGTAGTTCCTTTTAAAGTCTGGCACGTGTGAGGAATACACCTCGCACAGTTGAAAAATAGAACAATAAGTAAAGGGAAAATTAGTTGAAGCATTTTTAAACGAGCAATTGGATTGCAAAAACGCAGCCTGGGAAGAGAAGAGATAGGTTTGGGGAAAGGTAATATGGAACAAACGCAAAGGGAATATGAAGCACCAAGATTGGGCAGCAAAGAGCATTAAAGAAAATATTTTACGACTAAGCATAGGTGAACTTAAGAGTAAAACCAAAACTATTCGTTGAGGAGGAAAAATGAGAAGCTACGTGATCAAAAGTACAAGTGATATTAAGGGCACTGACCTGAAGAAAAAGTAACTGAAGGACAAGGAAACTGTGCCTGTAACAGAACTAACGAAACCTGCATGAAAACAAATTTGCATCAGAAACAATCCGAAATCTAATAAAAATATGAAGAATACAGGAGCACAAGCGGTTGAGACCACAATAGTATGGCTAGTTCATTTAGGCAAAGCTATGAAAAAATGGGAAAGGGCAAAAAATAAGATTCAGACTAAGAAAGTATTAGTTTAGGGATTTAAACAAACACTTTGTGTGCATCAACCTGAACCCCCCATAAACCACATAGAAAACGAAACAATTAGAAATCGTAGTGAAAACAGCACATCATCCAAACCAAAGGAGGAAAAAGAGCAGCAGCAGCAACAAGGTACTCCAAACTTGGTGAGAAACAAGTGCAGCAGTAGTCAGTAGAAGAAATATAAATTAAAGAGTATAAGGGAAGATGGCATAAATTAGGCAAAAGTGAAGCGTGATGCAGGGAGGTGGAAAAATAGGAGAGCAGAGAAGAGGACACGTACCTGAGGCGGGGTGATTAAAGGCGACACCTCCTGCTTTGTCAAGCGTATTTCCTGGTCATGCTGCGAAAAGACCAGCGACTGGCTGAGGGTTGGTGGACTGTCGAAGTGATGGGAGGAAATTGGATGAAAGCATAAAAGAATAACACATACCTTGTACCCGTTAACCGGTTACCGGTTACCGTTTTCCTGAATAAAACAAGCAGAGAGGAGAAGCACAGAGGAGAAGCACAGAGGAGAAGCAGAGAGGAGAAGCACAGAGGAGAAGGGATTAGGGCGTGTGGGCGATGCAAAAACAACTCCCCTTTTAGTATAGCATAGATAGCCTTCTGTGGTCAGCGTTCAAGAAACAAATATATACTACACATGGGCCGGGCCTGCTCACGATCCGACGAACTCATATTCCTAACCGGGCATATATTCTTTTGGTTGACATTCTTTAGAGTCAACCAAGAACATTTCCCAGTGCAACCGTCTATCTGCAAAATCTTCTCAATTCTCTCGATAAGTTCTAAATTTGGAAGAACTGAATCAAAACATTCTTGCAGTTGCATATTCACTCAAACAATTTCCAACATATTTAAAAAGAAGGCAGTAAACTCAAGATTGTTTGCAGCAGGACGATGCGAAATCCCAGGTTGTATTTTTCAAGTAATTCTCAGCTGCATAAACTGAAATCTCTTTGAACCTCTCTTTGAACCTAAAACCAGTTGTCATCTCAATCCATGACAGTTCAAGAGATCTTCTTTTCAACTGTCCGTGTTCATCGAAACTTGTCGGCACTTCTTGCCTTCTCTTTACAACTGCCTTTTTAATGCAGCCTGAGGTGCTGGAATCCTTCACTTATATACTCACCTAGTTCATAACTAATATCTATTCTGGTTTCTCTGCCCTTTCAATGCACATCTTCGGTGCCAGAATTCCTTCACTCATACTCACCTATTTCGCCAATCATAAGTTGATATCTATTCTAGTTGCTACGGCGAAATTTCCCTTGCTCAAACCAACAACTTACCACCATTTCGTCAACTGAAATTTCACCATTCAAATCAGTTACTCCCATTAACATTTTTCACCTCTACTTCATCATGAATATGAACATAATTGGACTATGGTCAACCAAATCTTCGAATCATCAACTTCTCTATTATTCCAATTCACATAGTCATCTTTATCACTAATTGCAACAATCTCAGAAAAATCCTCTGCACTTTCATGCTCAGACATATCATCAATATCCTCTACGTGAAAAATCATTTACCAGATATTAAGTACCAAGGAAAACAGATTCACTGTACTCAGGATTACCTCTGGACACTGAAGATCCGTATTCTTGTGCAGAAATCTCCACAAGATCTTCTCTGATGTATTTGTTTGCAACATCTTGCACCATATTATTGTCCATAAGATCCCTCACGGAGGAAGCCATTTCCACGACATTCCTCTCCATTGCAGCTTCAAGAGTTGCTCTTCACCATGGATTTGCCAAGAACCCAGTGTCATTACACCAATTAGCCACGATCCACCCATTTCCACGGCATTCCTCTCTCCATAGCAGTTTCAACAGTACTGTGATTGCTCTCCATCATGGACTTGGCGAGAACCGAATGCTCTCATAACTTCATTGCAGATTCAAGAGTAGATTGCAACCTGTCATGAATTTGCCGAGAACCGAGATATTAACTGAATTTGTGACCATCTGAGAAACTGACTGAAGAATGAGACTGAACAGACATTGAACAGCATAATTTCGATGCGGAGAAGATGAACTTTCATTGACCTGAAGCCATACATTCTGGTATCAATCTTCTGGATATGCTATTTATTAAGGGGACTCATGCATGTTTAAACTGGTTATGGATTATGGTCTCAATTTCCAAACTACTTTATTAAAGTATCTCAGATACATGGGTTCTGTTGACACATTAAAAACCAAAACATGAAGTTTAACCTATAATTTGAAACCTTTTTTTCAGTTTCACACTTATATATCATCTTTTTACTTTGGAAGGTCAAAATTCAGAGACTATCCTAGAGAATAGAGATGCAATCAAACAGTGCCTTATTAGATTAAAGATTGTAAGCGGAAGCAAATGGACCTTATCACTTAAATAATGCAGCCACAGAGTACTGTGATTGCTCCTCCGTGAGGGGTCTTCATCAGTATGACAGTTGCCATTTCAATCCATAATTCAAGATATCTTTTAGAAACTTGTCAGCACTTCCTAGTTTCTCTTTACAACTGCCTTTTTACAGCAGGTTGGGGTGTTGGAACCCTCTTCAATACACATCTTCAGTACTAGAATGCCTTCACTCATACTCAGCTATTTCGTCAATCATAAGTTAATATCTATGCTAGTTCCTACAGCAAAAATTCCTTTGCTCAAGCCAACAACTTATCACAATTCCATCAACTGAAATTTCACCATTTAAATCAGTTAATCCCAATAGTTTTTCCACCTCTACTTCATCATGAATCTGAACCTAATGGTCATCTCTACTATTCCAATTCACACAGTCATCTTTGTCACTAATTTCAACAATCTCAGAAAATTAATCTACATTTCCATGCTCAGACATCTACATGAAAATTCCTCTACCAAATATTAAGTACCCAAGGAAAACAGATTCACTGTGCTCAGGAATTGAAATGTATTACCTTTGGAAACTGAAGATCCGTGTTCTTGTGCAGAAATCTCCACAGTGATGTATTTGTTTGCAACATCTTGCACCAATAAGAGGAAGCCATTTCCTCGGCATTCCTCTCCATTGCAGCTTCAAGAGTAGTTCTTTACCATGGATTTGCCGAGAACCGAGTTCCCTTACACCAATTAGCCACGATCCACCCATTTCCACGCCGTTCCTCTCTCCATCCATGGCAGCTTCAAGAGTACTGTGATCGACTGATTGCTCTCCGTCGTGGACTTGGCGAGAACAAAATGCTCTCATTTCAGATTCAGTCAAGCCATTTCCACCGCGCTCCTCTCCGTTTCAGATTCAAACTCAATTGCAGATTGTGACCATCCGAGAAATTAACTGAAGGATTAATGAGACTGAGCAGATAAAGAACAGTATATCTTCGATGCGGGGAAGATGAACGTTCATTGACCTGAAGGCCGTACATTCAATCAGATGCAGATTGGTATTTATTACAGTAGAGCTGGGCATATAACCGCGCAATTCTATGACCGTTAATCATTATTTTCAGCTCTACTGTAATAACTAACTTCCCAGCTGCTCCTTCCTGTAATAGCTGAGCAGTTGAAATTACCATGCTGCCCTCTAGATGGCTCTTAACTTTGCAATATAAAAGTAACTTAATACAAATAATCTCTCCGTCCCCGTAAAACTGCACACTTTAACAATTGACTAAAAAAATATTTTTTGATCATTAATATTTAAAATTTATAAGAAGTTGATGTATATTACGACGAATCATTAACTATACCACAAAAAACAATCTTTATATACAGAGATAGTATTATATTATTATTACAAGATCTTGGGTAAGATCGTCCCACCATAATTTTATTCTAGAACGAAAATTAAAATATTAGAGTGATGCACGCAACCTAATCCAAAATATTTAAAAAGTAGAATGGGTAGGATCGACAATTTTTACTCGACCAAAACTAAATTAAATAAGTATAGAGTTTAAAATTTATTTTGGATATTTAAAATAAATGGTCAACTATGGGTTTAGACCCGACCATGTCCAAAATTTTAAGTACCGGCTTGTAATTTTAGTTTCAATCTTTTGGGTCGAGATGGGTAACATGTATTTTTATTAATTCAATGAGTCGGATATGGTTAAGGTGGCTAATATTGATCATTCTTTTCAAACATTTTGGACCGAATCAAAATGCATCAGAAATTGAACCCAACCCGATCCAAAATTTAAAACACCCATTCCCGACCCGATCCAAAATTTAAAACACATGGGTGAGGTCAATTAGACCCAATTAAATATTATAATGTTTAAATTTTATTTAAAATATTTTAAAAATAAATGTTAATTTCATGTCAAACCCGACTTTTCACCTGTACAAAAATTCATACTGCGATAAGTATACTTTGTTTTTAAAATTATAAATGTTACTTTAAAATATTATGTAAATAAATAGGTTAAAATTGAGTGAAGATTCGGTTCGATGTGTTACAAAAAGTAAATATAAAGTTCAAAAGTTTGGCAAACCTTGATTTTTGTTTTGAATTTTGAGTTCTGTGGCCAGAATCTAAAATCCAAAGAACCTTTATACACAAGGCCTATAATACTTCTCCGGCGAGAATTTCAAACTGCGTAGATTTTCTCCTTACATTTATAGCATTTGCTGCACACTTTCTTTTTCTAGATTATCTGTTCCACAAAAGAATGACTTTCTTAAACAAGACTAACTGGTAGGAAAGGGAATTAGTGGTTTTTTAATCTGAGACCCGAAGGCTTGCTATTAGGGAAATGATGAAATCAGAACCAGAAGACCGGATTGAGGGAAGATTTTTTTTGAAAAGAAACGATGGTACTCATCTCATTAATAATTTAGGGAAATTATATCATTTTTCAAGGTTCTAACCTCAACGGTATTACAAAGACTCCTAGTTAGAAAAAAATACGCCACTCTAAAAAATAATAAAACTAACTATTGGGCTCACACATAGTGAAGTGAGCCTCACACATAAGTTCATACACAAACAAATGAGCTCAGTTAGTGAACCTATCAACACAAGTCATTTGAGTCAACGGCCGGAATGTGACGGCGCGTGAACTGGATTGCCGGATGACCGGCATCTGCGCGAGCAGATCTGGACCGCAGTCGAGCACAGATCCGGATGATCGGCATGCTAAGCCCTCGAGTTTGCGGGCGCCTGTCGGTGCTGTGGCTGCCGTGCCGTGCTCGGATCGCGATCCGAGATCTGACGGTGGGAGGGGAGTGATCCCAGGCGGAGCCGATGCCATCGTCCTGGGATGCCCGTCGTGGATCGCCAGTGGCTTGGTCGGTGTGGAGAACCAGCCGATAAAATCAGATCCTTTGGATCTGTGTTGAAGATATGAAAAATGGAGATGATCTGTGAAGCTTTGATCAAGTCTGTCAGAAGGTTCATTGAGTTCAGAATCTGTGGCGGCTACGGGTCAGAAGGTTCAAAGATCGTGGCGGCTGGTGAACGTTAAGTTTGATAACCGACTTAACAAGTTGCAGCAGTTTCCAGTTTTTATGTCAACTTTGATCCCTCATTTCTGTTTTGTTGTAACCGTTTTATGCTAACGATTTAGAGCAGTTAGAAGTTTGTTGGGAGCTTAGTTGACTGGAATGTTTAGCTATAAATATAGGCTACACATTTGCTGTAATACACACGTGAAAGTTGAGTATTCAGAAAACAAGTTGTTCACTCTTTTTGTGCGTTT
>JAAGWI010078637.1:360-10454 GCA_012274505.1 Galium porrigens var. tenue
CTGTATTCTTTGACTATTAGTGAATCTTATCTGAACTGGGCAACGCCCCGCAGATGTATGTGTGATTACACCGAACTGCGTTACCAAACTTCTATGTCTTTTATGTTTTATGTTTTAGCATAACTACAATAGATAAACAAGACATAAGAAGTTGATTTAAAACTAGTAAAACCAATTTTTATGCACCTTGTTTGATTTTGTACCTGTCTTGGAAATGAGCTTTGTTATAGTTTTCTTGATCAATATATATGGCTTCTGACCGTGTCCTGTGCAGTGCTCTAAAACCTCAGCAAAAAGGCCATCATCCAAACTAGAAATCATGACGTATTACAACTGCCGAAAGAGAATATAAAAATGACGTATTACAACTGCTGAAAGAGAATATAAAAATGACTACAAATCCTCTATAACTATATTTTGGAAGATAGAAAATATCAATAACTAATTTAAATATGACTATCATCAAAGTTACACTCTCATTTTTTTTATGCGACAAAAAATGAGTAATCAAATTATTATATTCAAATATTTATAAAAAGCACCATATAAAATTTTAATATCAAAATCATTAACAAATTAGATGTTATAACCACTCTTATTGATGCTAAATTACAAAATAAGATGTCCCAAAACATGGATCAAACACACCCGTTGGGCTGCAACAAATGCCCAACGTGTGAACTTTGGTACAAATGTGGTAAAAAGTACTTCATCCGTCCCAACCAAAGTGTCAAACTTGTCAAAGTCAAACCGAGACAACTTTGACTACTAATATCTTTATTTAAGCGTGAAAAAAATATTTGAAAAAATTATTGCTTAAAAATATATATTATTATAAATCCAAAAAAGTATTACATAATAATATTCTTACATATTAACTAATAAAAAATCATGGTCAAAGTCGTCTATGTTTGACTTTGACAAGTCAAACTAAGACACTTTGGTTGGGACGGAGGGAGTAGAGCTGAAAAACGTAGGAATATGGTCATAATTGACGACTTTGTCGAATGGTTCATACATCCATTGACCACTAATTGAAGAAAAAACAACGGAATCCAACAATCCCACCAATTCCATCTTTCCATCTTTCTCTCCTTGTTTCCATCTCCGCCGGGAGCTTCTAGTATTTCTTGAGAAAAATCTCTTTTTCTTCGAAAGATTTCTGAAAATTATTTAGACTTCTTCCTCCAGAACCAATTTCGCTCTCCGGCTCCGGCTGCTTCCCGGGGAGAGATTGCGAGCACCGGCGATCCCTTATCTGGGATGTTGTAATTATAGTTCACGGAAGAAGGAAGAAAAGCCAGCAGCCTGGGATTTCGCTTTTCTCTATGTTCGTGGTTGAATAAAGCGATTTGGGATTTGGAAGGAGGAAAAGATGAGTAAATTAATGAATAAAGTTCGCAACTTGGATGCGTATCCCAAGGTCAATGAGGATTTCTTCAGCCGGACAGTTTCCGGCGGTGTTGTCACGCTTGCCTCCTCCATCGTCATCGTCCTGCTCTTCGTCTCCGAGCTAAGTACGATCCACTTTGCTCCTTTTTATTAATTTTGTATCTTTGTAGTTTCACACTTTGTTGTTTTTTGTGAAGTATGAAATTCGGTATATATTGTTAGATTAGGATATGAACTTTAGATATTTATGATTGTAGTTACTGAAAAAAGCAAGTGTGGCACTGGTAGCAGGACATAAAACTTGATTCTGAGGTGTTTAAGAGTAAGAAATCATATTTGGGTCTGAGATTTGCTTATTAAGGGTTGATGGTTATGCTACCTTGTTAAGCCTGTGCCATGATATCAAAAGAGATTACAGTCTATTAGTATCTAATGCAAATTGTGGGAGGGATCGACTTTGTTCTCGGGTTAACGAATTGACCCACGTGAGAACGTGCCAGCATCATTGGGAATCCTTTTGGACTTTTACTTCGAGGATGTAGGATATGCTATACCGGGGTACTTGTCAATTGCCATTGCAGTTTTCCTCTGTATCCTTGGGCCAATTGCCATTGCTATTGTTCTTTTCAGCTCCTGGATGTTTTTCTTTTGCGATCTCATCGTTCATCAAAGTATGGGTGATTATGATTTATATTAATTAAGTTGTGTTTTAAACTGTCAGGGTTATACCTTCACACTGTTACGGAAACAAAGCTCATAGTTGACACTTCCCGGGGAGGAAAACTACATATCAACGTAACGACTGTTATCCTTCATGTGCCAATGGCATCTAGTATTTATTTATTTTTCTTTATTTCTGTCTTCAGTTATTATTATTAGCAAGAAATTTTGTAGATTCTTGTATATTATTTATTGAGAAGAGAAGTTGTGCTAATATGATCTCTGCCAAGCAGTTCGATGTCACTTTTCCGGCTATTCGGTGCTCATTACTCAGTCTTGATGCCATAGATATCAGCGGGGAAGAACATATGGACATTGTATGTGCTTTCCTTACCCTACTTAAGTCCGATGTCTTGAATATCTGATGTTGTGCTCACTTTAAAATTATTTGTTCTTGTAGAGACATGACATATTCAAGAAGAGACTTGATTCTCAGGGTAATGTGATTGACGTAAAAAAGGATGGAATTGGAGCTCCTAAGGTAAGTCAATAGTATACAGTAGTTAAGCTGTTATTAGCTTTGAAGCATCTCTTTATGTTTATCGTGCCTAGAAAATATGCATTAGATATTAACTGTATCCAGTGCTTACTAATTTGTTGAACTAAGGAAAAGAGTGCAGTTATATTTTTTATCATGCCGAGAGCATTCAGATTTAATATTGTGTAGTGGGAATATCCTAGCTGTCTGACATATTTTGTGTGGACATAATGTTTCCAGTTTTTTTAATTGAGGGGCGGAATTCCAGTGGTAGAGCAATCATTTAACTCTGCACCCATATTACTAATCTGCACACAAAGCATCTTACTCGTCTTCTCCTTTGGTTACTTGTCTTCTCTTTTGGTTACTTGGCTTGCTTACTGCTTCCATACTTATGCTTTATCACTTTATCTTGATCCAGGTCGAGAAGCCTTTACAAAGACATGGTGGCAGGCTAGAGCACAATGAGACCTACTGTGGTTCTTGCTTTGGAGCTGAAACGGTATTTTCACATGGCCTTTCTCTTGGACTCTCTGGACAAAGTTGTGTACATAAAAATTATGAAAAATGAAATTTTGACGAATTCAACAGGATCCCTCGTGGTAATCTTTTACATATATGCTAATAGATTTTAATAGTCGATGTTAACAGTTTGACTCTAAAAAGTCAACTTAGCAGTTTTTGCTAGGACAGAGAGAATACTAGATGTGGCATTGCACTTGCATATTTGGATATTGGGAATAGGGAAGGTTCAAAGACTTAAGTGTTGTACTTTAAGTTCTATAGGACTAAAAACAAGGAATTAAGGAGCGCTCAAGATGAAGTCATTGGTTTATTTGAATAAAATTGAATGACGGTGAAGCAATTCGTCGACAGGTTTCATGAGAGTTGCATTAAATGAAGACTATCTTCACCTTTATGGTTTTTTAATTGTTTATTTTTCCTCTCTTACCTCAGACAGACGATGAATGTTGCAATACATGTGAAGAAGTTCGCGAGGCTTATCGCAAGAAAGGCTGGGGTTTGACCAATACAGATTTGATAGACCAGGTTGGTAAAATGAAGTTGAATTGATATATATTTACAACTTCCATTCGCACATGCTGATTATTTCTTTTCTGGGTGAACTGGATTTCAGCATGTGTATCACATTTAACACATATGTAATTGTCCCATCCATTTTCTTAATATGTTGATCGATAAACTGTAAATTTTCAGATGTTTTACTAAATTGATTGTTTAAAGTGCTTATGCTCAACCTACTTTGTACTTCTATATTCTGTCACTTGATTTCCGGTTTTACTAAATTGATCATTTTAAGTGCTTATGCTCAACCTACTTTGTGCTTCTATATTCTGTCACTTGATTTCCGGTTTTATTATATCACTTGATTTCCGGTTTTATTATATCACTTGATTTGGTGTTTTATGGACACATATCGGGGTATGCCCTTGTAAAGCCTAAATTTAGCTAGTAAATGCTGGAGTAGTTCAAGGAGGAGGGAAAAGACCCTTCATTCTGAGCTTGAGACACAGTTATGCCTTTCAATTTTACCCTTCAAATGTTACACTTGCTGTCTAGTCGTTTTTTACTACTGAAAACGCTGCTCTCTCTTAATTTGGTGTAATGTGGTCATTGGTATTAAAGGTTCTACCTTAGGAGTTAGGACTAATGCTGCCGATATCCGTCATAGTTCTCTTCAGTTCCGCTTATATATGTTTAAAAAGTATAATTCTACATTTTTAATTTGCTGCTGTTGACAATTTTTTTGTTAATTAGTAGTGTCAGATTGAAGCAATTATTTGATTAAATTAAGTCTCTTATATGCACTCCTCAACAGTCTCCAGTCTTAGAAATCACCAGTCCATTTTTCAGGAACTTTACATCATAGATTTGTTTTGGAAGTGTAAATATTCCTGTAATGATTTTTTTTAAACCTAAAGCTGACATGAATGTGTGGGATGTCAGAATAAACATACAACTCTTAAATTTTTAATATTTTTGTATGGCTGAAGTAACCATATTGTGAATTGATACTTGATGCTAGTGTAAAAGAGAAGGCTTCATCCAGCAAATCATTGATGAGGATGGTGAAGGGTGTAATATTCATGGGTCTTTGGAAGTTAATAAAGTAGCTGGCAATTTTCATTTTGCTCCTGGCAAAAGCTTTCATCAGTCACATGTTCATGTGCATGAGTTGCTTTCGGCTTTAGCTACAGAACGTTACAATGTAAGTTTTCATCTTTCAGCTTCCCGTTTCCTGTTTTTTCTTGAAACAATTTCAAACCCCCACACACCTAAGTACAAGAATTAATCTGGACCCTCTTGTTATGTTAATCCTAAGATCTTAAACACTTCTTAATGGTAATGACAGCTGCTTACTTTTTATTCATGCAGATAAGTCACAAGATCAATAAGCTATCTTTTGGAGATTCTATTCCGGGAGTGGTAAATCCACTGGACGGGTATGTTCTGTTATTTTGTTGTCTACAGTTATTTTGGTATTGTAATAGCGCTGCATTTATCTTAGAGTAAGGGGTCCAATATGTTATTCTAACAACTCGATGCACTATTTGGCTTTCATGCAAACATGTTGGAGTTACTGGTTGCATCTTTCCTATTCTCTGAGCATAACAGACACGTTCATCTTAATCCCCCTAACTATTGGGATTTCCATTTTGCTAATGTTTTCTGCTATTTCAGTGTGCACTGGGAGCACGAAAAGCCCAATGGAATGCATCAGTACTTCGTTAAGGTAAATTTGAGGCAAAAGGAATCATTTTAATTTTGTAACTTGTCGCCAAATACCATTAAACAAGAACGTTTGGTTGGTATTGTTGTTGCAGGTGGTACCTACGATATATACTGACCTCAGAGGCCGTAGCATTGAGTCGAATCAGGTACACATACTTGTTTAAAAATTTGAGTTCATGTTTCTGAAAGCTCTTTGCCCTGATGAGTTCAAGCAAAATTTCTTGTTTACAGTTCTCGGTGACGGAGCATTTTAAGGGCAACGACGTTGGTATTTCTCGCTCACTTCCTGGGGTTTTCTTCTTCTATGACCTTTCTCCTATAAAAGTAAGTTTTTTGTCTACCCATTCTGATTCAGCAATTAATTATGTAGTATATTATTGTGGTTGGAATATCTAGGCGATCTAGGATTTTCGGTATCATACTCGATTCATTTCTAGATCATTATGATACTCGGGATCATACTCAATCTGTAAGAACATAGCGTGTCTAGAGCTAAGCTGAATTTTCAAATTTCTTGGGGTGTGCTGTATTGCAGGTGACTTATGTGGAGAATCACACATCTTTCTTGCACTTCTTGACTCATCTTTGTGCAATCGTTGGAGGTAATTTAAAATTAATTGCAGTTCTTGTGCTGTTCATCTCTGCACTTCTTGCTGCCTCTTGGAATTCACTAGTGATGAATTCATTAGCTGTATCTAATTTCGTGGATGGTTGTATTTGCAGGAGTTTTCACAGTTGCTGGAATAATAGATGCCTTCATCTATCACGGCCAGAAAGCATTGAAGAAGAAGATGGAGATTGGCAAGTTCAGTTAATTTTGACAGACACTAGTTACACAAGCACCCGTGGCTCTTTATCAAAGGCCCGACAAAAGGAAAGAGTGATCATCAAAGTGCCGAGCAAAGTTAAAACAATTTTGATTTATATGTTTGTGCTCCAGTTTAGTTGGCTGTAGTTGTGAACTGGTGGATATCTTCCTGATTAGCAATTTGAGCTTTCCTTGTTCTTGGATTTCTGGGTTGGTCTCATTTTCTCAGTAAACAGCTGACTGTTTTGGGCTAGTGTAGAAAATCAAGAACTGATGATACTGTATAACACACAATGTTTGTTATTTATTAGAAAGGAGAAAATTTGTGCCTTACGTTATGCGTTTTCCATCTTTATTAACTTATTTGGTAAAACAATGAAAAAATACAAACCATAAGCACGAAAACGTGATATCCTTTTGGCTTAAATGTGGAATTATATGATTAAACAATTGTTCGAAAGACTAGCGTAAGTAGCAAAATGAGCAAAACAAACTAAATCAACTGAATTATAAAATAAATCAACACGATTTCATAAATCAGAAGGCGAACAATTAAAAATTGACTCAAAAATCAATGTCTAAATTGATCATCCTCAGCTAGTTGTACACAGGAAAGTGGAGGGCATTAGCTTTAATGGCTCAAGCTCTGGACTCCGTGTCTCTTCCTTTGTCAGCCACATTGACAGGCAGTGGTTAATCAGGTCATTTGCAGAGCTAAAGCTCGAAACATTCTTGCGAAACTTGGTGCTACAAAACTTCACTATCAGCTCCAAATTTGCCTCAGATGGATCTTTAACGTAGTTTCCCAAAGTACTTGTGATGGCTTTGAACCAAATAGGTCTCGCCACTTTAAGAAACTCGTACACACAAGGCACAGGGAGGTCAACACTCCCTAGATCAGACTCATGCTGACCTCCTCGAGCATGGTAATCTGACCCTCCAAGTTTCACGAGACCATATGTATCAGCAAGGTCACTGTACACTTTTTCATCAAGAACCAAAATGTGAATCAGTACATCATAACGAAGAATAATTATATGAGTTAAGGCACTGTTCTCTCCCCCTTATCTGCATTTCATTTCAGGCCAGTTTAATTCAGTTCAAATTTGATGAAATTTAGTTTCATTTAGTCTATAGAAAGTAACCATTTTTCAACACACTTATTTTTACTTTAGTTCATTTCAGTTCAGTCCAGCAAAAATAAGCTTAGGAGAACAATGCCGAAGTTGTCCATTATGAGAATTTAATGTTTTTACCTGCAAGTTTCCCATCACTTCTGTAAGTCTCTATTCCGTGTAAGCCAGCCTCTGCTAATCTTCTTATAACTACCATGGGATCTTTTAACGCCCATGGATGAGCTAGAACAGCAACACCTCCAGTTCTAGAGATCAATTCTATTGCTTCTTCGGCATTTGGCTCACTTCCACTTATATAAGAACAAAGAAATCTGTAAAAATTTACAAGCATAGACTGATTAACTGACAAGGTTAGAAAACTCACGTAGAATAAGCAGGTCCACCATCATAGAGATATCTAGAGAATGCCTGCTTCAGATTCTCAACGTGACCAGCTTCAACCAGCGCCCGAGCAACGTGCATCCTACCAGGAGCAACACCCGCGCCTGCAATCTTAGTTACATTATCCCACTTGATAGGCATCTTGAGTTTGTTTAGTTTTGAAACCATGCTTTTTGCACGAAGAAATCGTCCATCTCTGATATCACTCAGAACATCCTCTAGTTCCTCGATTCTTGCTGGTCCACACATGCTATAATATGCAAGGATGTGAACTGGTTCTTCTTGTCCAGACTCTCCTCTGTTAGTTTCAGATCTGCAGTGAGAGAAAGGGATTGAAAATTTCACAAGTACATAATTTGCATGACAATTTTTTACATGGAAGCAAGTAAATGCAATAGGTTATACACAATCCACAAAAAAATACTATGTGAGAAATAAGCCAGAAGATAAAAATGACCTTGGAGAGAAAACTGTGCTAACTTCCACTCCGGGAATAATCTTGATGCCGAATCTGGAAGCAGCTTCCTGGGCTTCAGCGATGCCGGACAAAGTGTCATGATCCGTCAAAGCAAGAACTTTCACCTGTTCTGGATGAAATCACTAATCAGTTCCAGCACTCAAAAGCCACAGGATAACTTCCACATATTACAACAACAGTTTCAGTACTAAACACTTTTTTTTTTGTTTTTCCATATAACTTTAAACTAACTCCTAGTGAAGTAGAAAGATCAGAGTGCAGACATATTTTAGTCAAAAACCTGATAGTTTTGATAAAAATCCCTATAAACTCCCGACCAGGAGCACAGAGCATAATGATTCACATCCTAGAGTCATAGATGTTTAGAACACTAATCTAGAGAGTGCAGACATTCTCGATCCAGTATCTCAAGTTGAGGGACGTAGCTATATTTTCCAGTCTCACTCTTAAAGACACAAACATTGAACCATTTAACTGATTGCGCAAAATATAACGAATAGATACATTCTGCACTTAATCATCTAAGAAGGCGATGTGCAAAAACAGACGCATTTTATACTCTAATAGGTTCAAGTGCCCCTCTAAACTGAAAGATGCAAATTTAAGTATTTTCATCACTTCTACTCTACTCATATAAATTCCAACAGGAGAAACTAGATTAAGTACATCCTCTTTCAGATTGTATAAACCAAAACTTATGAAAAATGGAAAATTTACAAAGTCTCAACCCTCAGATGGTGATAATACTACTGAAATCAATTGAATTTGGGAAGCAAAACATTATCTTTGTTCTCCAATCCAATTAGAAATCCATTTGAATAAACATCATGGTCCAAACAAAGCAAAAGGAAAATCACTCTACAATGATTTCCACATAAATACACAATTCACACAAATCAAGAAACATCTGAAACATGATCGCAACAACTCACCCCAAACTGATGGGCTCTCTCCACAAGCTTGGTAGGGGACAAGAATCCATCGCTCCTGTTAGAATGGGAGTGAAATTCAAAGACCATCTTCTCCTTGGGACGGCTCCATTGCATTTGCACTGCGAAATCATCATCAACAGAAGCTTCAGAACTGGGAGAGTGGCCCAGGAAAACCCACTCACTCACGGATTTATAGGCAACGGTTTGTTCAAGACTCAATCTTTTCTTGCTGCCGCCTCTCTTGGTCTTCTTCTTCTTCTTGCTTTTGTTGTTATGATTGTTGTTGTTTGTGGAGATACTAGGATTCTTTGGGCTGTCTTTGTCGCTCAACATTGCTGGAGAGTCTGTCAGGAACGGGTTGCGGTTCAAGGAAAATGTAAACAGGGGACTATTTCATAGGGGGAGCTTTTGAGCTCGAAGTTTGAGCAAACACTCTTCTTGCAGGATCAATCGTTGCATACTAGGGCAGGGTAGGGTCCATGTTTTATTACGTAAGGAATAGTGAGGGGTGTTTGGAGATTGTCTACTCCTCCGTCCTATTTTATACGCACGCTTTGACTTTTATCAGTTGATTTAATTTTTTTATCATTAATAACTTTAATTATATGCAAATACAAGTCATAAAAATTAGATATTTTAAAAATAAATGATATTTCAAATTCAAAAAAATTACATATGATAATATTTAAACTCATATATTAATTTAAGTTGAAGGTTAAATTTAAACAAATTTGATTAAATTGCAAAAACAGTTGATACATAGGGAGTAGCAGATTGTGTTATCAGATTTGACTATTTCCTATATCCCAACCAAAACTTATTAGTTATCTGAAGTCAAACTGAGTCAAATTTGACCATGAATATATTTATTTGTATGTTTAGAAAAATTGTAAAAAAATAATAATTTGAAAATATATATCATGGTGAATCTATAAACATATATATTATACTAACATTAAATATATATTGATATATTTTAACGGTCAAAGTTGGTTTAGTTTGACTTCTAAAATTC
>JAAGWI010078682.1:0-10050 GCA_012274505.1 Galium porrigens var. tenue
CTGGTTTCCATTGCAGATCTGGCTTTCCAGATCATCCACGACTACAAGAAACTGGTAAATTCTGTCAATCACCAAGGCTTTTTACCGCTCCACATCCTTGCCAGGAAGCCCAGCATATTTGAGAGCACCAGCAATTTCCGACTCCTTGACAGATTTGTCTATCAGTGTATGATATTATATAACATCCATATTATAACACGCACCCGCCTGAACTTTCTTTACATTCTTAGCACTAATAGCTTCCTTTCTATACCTGTAACTCAAGGGTTAATTGTTCATGAACTCGAGAAGAAGAGATTGGGTTCAAATGACAAAAGAATTAGTCCATGCTGCAAGGTCAGTACTTGCTATCCAGCAAACTACAAGACATGTATGAACGTTTTCTATCTGCCTTGGAGAGCATTCAAGGTTATTGGTAAGTAAATTTCTGATAGTGCAGTAAAACCAACCTGTTGTAGTAATAACTAATAACCATTTCTAAGCAGAGAAATTGATTTTTTACAGTTCCACTTGGTAAAGACAGCTGTAAAGGAGGACTGAGCAGTTTCATAGCAGATGAAGAGAATCAAACAGACAAAGATGAAGGTCTCTCCAGCCTTTAACTGATTTTAATTTTAAAGTCAGAATGTGTTTGAACTTGGTTTTAGATTCAAGCCACACACCAGTTGCTCAGTCAAAACTTGGCTTGAAAACTGTACTCAATAGAGTTTAAGTCAGGCTCAAGCTAAGTATGACAAGATGTTGAACTCAAGGTTGAGCTCAATTACTATTGGCTCATCAAGGCAATCGAATCAAGTAATATCTAGATTATGTGTTAGAAAAAACTAAAAACCCGAGTTTGAACTTAACCCTTATTTCTTGGTCAAGCTCAAGTTCTGAGCCTATTTTACTCTAGCTAACCTCGTCACAATGAGAAAAATATAACAATTGCAGTCTAACCTCATATCAATGCCTATGTGGCTATACGTCTATCAAGCAGGAGAAGGATCCAGTAAGAAATTTCCGTCAAACTATGCTACTGGCATTCTGTTTTTCAAGTTACTGGTGAACATCATACTGATTATGTTTGGAATCGGTAAGTACCACTGTATGCTACATTAATTTGTTTCTCCATGCTCAGCACCTGACAAGTCTTCCAATGCATCCAGGCATATGGAGGATCGGTAAGATCAGACGAAAGAAAGAAAAGCACAGATGTGCTGTTCAAATCATGCGTGAGCTTATTGACAAAGAGAGTAGCTACAAATATGATCATAATGGGCGAACGCCAGGACACGTATCTAAAGAACGAGTTCCCCCACCTTCAACGCCACCAAATGTGGAAGAAAATACAAGTAAAACAGAGATGCAAGACCAGAAGAAGGGAGATGAGAGTCGACCAGGTAAACATTCAAGCAGATTCCAATAATCAGTGAACAATTACTATTAAAATCCCTAATGTTTCCAAGTGACGCAGATAAGGAAATTACCGAAAACGTGGATGAGAAAGATCAAAGAGCTGATGAAAAGAAGGATGCCAATAAGTTGACACCAGTTCTACTTGCAGCTAGGATGGGTATTACCGAGATGGTAACCAAAATCCTGGATACATTTCCAGTGGCATTTCAAGATTTAGATGAAAATGAGAAGAATGTCTTACTCTTGGCAGCTGAGAGTAGGCAAACAGAAATTTATGACCTACTGCTGAGCAAGAACCCACCGGAGTTCGTGCTTTATCAAGTGGACAATAAGGGAAATGGGGCGACACACCTAGCTGCGAATTTTATGAAGCATCAACCTTGGCGAATTCCTGGCGCAGCACTACAAATGCAATGGGAAATCAAGTGGTACAAGGTAAACACCGATCTTTCTCTAAACCATATTCAGACTGCAACAAAAGAATGAAAACACGATATTTGACGACTTCACTTCTACAAGATAAACATGCAGCTATGGCACCTCATTTAAAAGAGACTAACCAGCATTTTACTCATGCAGCATGTAAAACACACCATGCCATCCCAGTGTTTCATTCAATACAACGAGAAAGGAGAAACTGCAAACGAAGTTTTTAGGAAAACACACGAAGAGCTAGTGAAGAATGGAAGTGACTGGCTCACTAAAACCTCCGAGTCGTGCTCTCTAGTTGCAGCACTTATTGCGACAGTGGCATTTGCCACTGCCTCAACAGTACCCGGTGGTGTTGATCAGAGCAATGGCCGCCCTATCCTAGAAAATCACCCAGCATTTCTAGTGTTTTCAATAATGTCAATAGGAGCTCTATGTTTTTCTGTCACAGCCCTAGTGTTTTTCCTGGCTATCCTTACATCAAGATGCCAACAAAAGGACTTCAAACATGATTTACCAAGGAAGCTTCTCTTTGGATTAAGTTCCCTCTTCACCTCCATAGCTGCAATGCTGCTATCATTCTGTGCAGGACATTTCTTCCTAATCAAAGATCAACTGCAAAATGCAGCATTTCCAATCTACACAGTGGCATGCCTGCCAATAACCTTTTTTGCTTTTGCACAGCTTCCCTTATACTTTGATCTGTGGTGGTCTATTACCAGAAAGGTCCCACTTCGTAGCTATAAGGTTTATTACCACTAGTGCTAGCCTGAACTTTTCTTCTTCTTTGCTGCTAACTTGGATAACTTTTCCTCTTCTGCATTCAACAGACCATATTGGATGGTCTATTTACCTCTAAAATTGTAATTTAATGTATTTCCCACTTTAAATATTAAAGCATTGGCTATATTTGGTTTGCACTCAGCAGATACAGCTTGCTTAGTACACCAGTCTCAACCGAATGAGTTGAATGAATTTTTATTAAATTCCGTATTATGATTTCCTTTATTTATATACTCTCTTGATCTAACACTTACAAATCCGGGTACCTAAGCATGGAGACTGGAAAACCTGGTTACCTAAGATTCTCCATGCTGGACATGGTGTATCTTGTATCAGCTATCCAGAACACTGTGGAATGTGAATGTCATAATAAGGAATACATGATGCAACTGCCTTAATTGAATATTGACAGATGAGTGGATTGATCAAATTCCTTGAATTCCCGTAACAGAGGATTTGTGTAACTAATTCCAACAACTCATCCAAGAATTATACTCCAAACTACGTATGGAGTCATCATGGTAACAGACTAGACCCTGGAAATAACCTGAACTTGAAGAAAATGATGATTTTCTCCAAAAGAAGTATCAAGCAAAAGTCTAGAAGATGACTACTACAACTATTCAGCCAAAACAAAGTCAATTAGTCTGTTTCTCCAGAAGCATTAAGAGAAGCATAAACGAAATGCTATCTTCAGACTTCAATGATCCTTTCCATATACAATTCCAACAAAAAGAATGTTCATCCACTATTTTATGTAAGACACAAGAAGGCTGCGCCACACCATGACATTCTACTTAAGATAGTGTATAGCAATCTTTATGACACTGCCACCTTGAATGGGTAGAAAAATCACCAGAGATATTTGATTATCAATATAATATAAAAAGAAACATTGTGCAAGGCCTATCAATTTACTTCCTCATTGATTAATGAAACTAAAACATGAAAATTTTACCAGAAAGAGCACCATGAACAGAACAAAAACAGCTCAGATGTCAACCAAGCATGAGGAAAAAGGTTATCACCAGCAGCATTCTATTGAAATTCTTATGAGCAAGCAAAGATCAAAGTGATAAAATTAACAAATTCATAATCTAATTATTTTTGTCGGCCATTTACACCAGATGTACATCAGACTAAAGCTTGAAGGAATTGAATGTGTATTCCTTCAGCTTGTATTATTCAACAAAAACCAAACTACTGCGCCCAAAAGGGGTATCTTAGACATAAACACATGCATAAGCAGTATACAGAATCAAAGCCAATATATACATGAAAGTAAAACTGCTAGCTAACCTCTGTCAATTGACTACCTTCTACAACTCCTTCAATCTCAGGTTTCCCACCATATTACCAACACTGCTGATTCTGACACATGCACATATTGACCCTTCACAATTTGGAAGTGCTTCTAGCAGTCTTCTCCAAATAATGTTTGCAAAAGGGCAAATTTTGCTCCAGTCAACTCAGTTTTCACTGCTATAAATAATGCAGGTATCACAATCCACAATTTTTTATTTCAAAATGATACAGAAGGGATTATGCCTTTGCATACCTTAAGAGCCTTCCTGTAGAGATAAGGTAACACTTCGACACCTCCTTTTCTTCGAGATACCCTGAGCATGTTACAATCATTAAAATGCATACTAAAAACTCAGAACTAAGAAAGAAAAAGAACAAAGGAAGTTAGCTGGGATGTCCATTAAATTATGCAAGCTTAGCATACAATGCTGTTGCAGGTGCAACATATATAGGAGATACTGATCTAATTTCTAAACATCCAATGCATAGAAGCAGATTGGGGGGAGGATTCAGCTCCTTTACACCATTATGCATACAATCTTATCTCATATCTCTATAAAAGACTATTGACGTGATTTGAACCCGTAACCTCAGGTCACACAGCCATAGCCTTTATATTTATCTAAAAGCTTTTCGTAACAAGTAAGTAAACTGGTACTCAATGAAGCATACAATGGTAGCACACATCTAACCAATATATTTATTATAGATTAATTAATTAGAAACAAAATGACTCTTGGTCTTTCTGCAGCAAGTTTGAAAGTACAGTAGGCATGATGATGTATGGTAAAAGGGCTGCAAGATTAATATATACTGATTATAAGGCACGGAGATTGAAAAAATGCCAGACCTTTGAGGATGGAGGAGGTAAAGAAGACTGCCTAGCTGCCTTTCTAGGTTCAGTGAGCTGCCGTATTTCTTGAAGTTGGTTTGCTATATTCTCCAAAAGTTTAAACTGCATATTATCATTTTCTCGGCGCACCATAGATATGCTCAGTTTCTCTCTTCGTTCTTGAATTTCCCTTAACCTTTCTTGAAGCCATCCAACTTCATGATCAATTCTCCATCGTTCATTATCTACACCAAATAATGAGTTTTGACACAAGTCAGAAACAGTGGATTTTCCTTTCGGGCATATTGGTGGGAGCCCACAAGTTATGTCCGAACCACTCCTTCTAATGTTAGCTTCACGATTTGAACTGCAGGTGATTCGACAGTTATTACTGTGGATAGCCCTCTTAACAGCTGGAGGTTCAGATGGTGCAGAACTGTTTCCAAGAATTTCTGAAGTCCTTCCACTTGCAAAATCAAGTTCAATTTCTTTTTCCTGATTAGACAAATTCCCCTGATCAACAACATAGAGATCATGGACATTGCATGAGCTTTCTGTTCCTAGATCTGAATCATTTTTGCACTGGTCCAAAAACACATTGCTGTATGGAGAGGCTGATTCAACATTACTTTTTGCTATTTCTGGAGAAATATTTTTATTATCTCTGCATTCAGGCATGCTCCTTGATAAAATAGTGGCCTCTTCTTGGGATTTATCTTCAGAATTATGAACAGTATGTGACTGATAAAAGGACTCAGGATTCTGCAAAGACCCTACATATGAGTTACTATCCACAGATCTCAGCTTATCTTGAAACTCCTTGGATTCATCATCCAATTTTTGTGACAATAATTCTTTTGAAGGAGCAAGTTGACCTTCCCCTTCCCCACAAGACATGAAATCATCTTGCTTTTGAGTTTCAAGCATAACATTCTTATCAAAATTAGAACTCAGTTGATGGAGCAGATGCACTGGATCATCATCTGTATCAAATGAATAATCAAAACATGGTTGCAGCTGGTCCAAAGTATCCACACCAGCCCCTGGAGAATGTTCATTCCCGAGATTGCTAGACTCACGATATGCTTCAAGTTGCTTTTCGAGAAAATGCTTCTCTGTCTCTCTCCGGACAATGATTTCTTTAAGGATATTCATTTCTTCAGCATCATACACGGATTTTTCTTCAATCATCCTCTGGTATTGCCAAGCTTCCATTTCAACTGCTGCCTTCTCCTCTTGCAGGCGCTGAATCATAGCCATGGCCTCATCTGCAGCACTAGCAGCAGCACTTCTTTCCTTCTCAAGTTCAAGGTAAAGATCTTCACGTGCAGCTTGCTCTTCTTGGAGAGCTTGTTCTAGAAGCATTATTGTATTCTCAGCTTCGGTAGAATCGGTACTAAGATCCAGTCCTAATTGTCCATTTCCTTTTAATTCTTTGACTTGCTCATCACCAGAATCAGCAAACTCTTTCAGTTGAAGCCCTTTTGAAGATCTGTGTCCCCATTTGATAATAGGTGGTGTCTCTTCTGTATCTAAGCTCACAGAAAGAAAAAAAAAAGGTAGTAATTAGCACACACCAAGATAGAAGAGATAGTGCATACCACAGGCACAAAATTTTAGGCAATTCGAACGTTAACTACAATCTTCCAAGTCCACAGAAGCTGCATTAAATCTTAGCAGCCTAAACATTATCCATGAAAGTCACTAATAGCCATTTTATTTTAGTCCACCAACTGTCAAATAACAAAAAAGAAAAGATAAATTTTGTGTGGAAGGAGAAGGAAGAAGCGCAACTTCTAAATTATACTTTAATTTTCCTATTTTCAAGAGTTTCTTGTATTTTCGGAATGAATTAGTTATTTTAAGAATGGTTTATTTTGTTTCCTTTTTGTTTGTTGGGATCTAATTAGGGCATAGCCTGTTTAGGAAAACTAGAGGGATATTCCATTTCCCATATGATTTACAATCTACCTATGAATAATGTACCTCTCTTCCAAGAATAGACAGATTCAGTAGTTCTACCCCTAAGATTTGTTTACAGACAACCTACGTTTGTGCTACACCAAATTCTGATAACTCTGATGCCATTTTGGTAAGAATTAAAAGCATTAGGACAGAAAGTACCAATAGCTTAGGACAGTAACAATTTATTACCTAAAACAAATTGAATTTAGTCTTAAGTGACAGGATATCTTTGCATGGTATTATTAAGGTAGAAACACTAAAGACAGAGATATCTAGAGATATTACTTCTCTGAACTTTTTTTCATGTCATAATTGCTATATCGTACTTCTTTCAGTAAAAGGTTTCGGATATCGATACACACAATTAAGCCATAGAAAAATACAAAGCTGCAACTACATCCTATTGACAGACAACACATAAAAACCAGTGATTCTATTCTATATATAAGCAGATAATAATTACTCACAGTTAATTTGATGCCTATCTCTTCCATACTCCCGAGGCTCCATGCCATCCTCAACCCATTGATTCCTTCCCATATTAATGCTATGAGAAGTAGAACTAACACCACCACCTTGCACTTGTAATGAAGCAACCGATAAAGATTTCCCAAAACCAAAACCGCCTTTTTGCCTGCGACGAATCCCACTCCTAGACCTCTGATGCAGGATCCCCTTCCCCTTTAAATCAAACCTCCCTTCTCTACCACCAAATACACTAACAATACTACTTGACTTCCTAGCATCTGACAACAGTGAATCACCAGAACCTTCACCTTCCAATTCAACAACATCCCTTTCCTTGCTTTCTGTTAATCTAAATTTCGTATCTGAAATCGAATCTTTCTCCCAACCAAAATCATTGAAAGGGTATTTAGACCTCACAGAAAGTTGCACATTTGAAACTCTCTCAGTTGGGTACTCAGCTAAGAGCCTCTGCAAGCATAAAATCCTACTGGAATCAACGCCAAAAATCCCACTACAAAGACAACGCAATTGAAAACCGAAAAATCCCAGAAATTTTGACACCATGAAAGCTATGGCAGCTGCACATAACAAGCAATATGCTATAACAAGGTCAAGAAAAGCACCCATTAAACCAGCTAAAGTCCATCTATAAATGCCTTGGCACGCCATAGCCATAGACACAAAGCTTACAAACTAACCTTTTTTACTAATTAGTGTATACAATGAAACAAGAAGGGATCATCAGCAACGATCTAAACTACTTATACACGAAAAGGGTCACCAAAAAAGCCAAACTTTCAGACTTCTAGCACTTCAATTTCAGTAAGATGAGCTAAAGAAATCAAACACTCAAAATATTTCCCCTTTTTTTCTCATAGATGGGCTTCATTTATGTGTTTACCAACTTTGAAAGGACTGATCATGCGCTGTGTTTATTACAGTGATAAAAGACAATTCACATGGAACAGCAACGTTGTTGTGGGGTGATTTTGGAGCTTTCTTCCTTAATGCGACGCCGTTAAGTGGGTTGAACCTTGTTGACGTTGAATACACTATTGTGATAAGGATGCTTGGCCATGATGGCAGTTGAGCTGTTCGATGGAATCTTCACCCACATTTTTTAATCAATCAATTCCGCTCTTTTTCCCCACACGGCGTTCCATTTTGTGTCTCCGCCGCCGGTTCTTCTTTTGTGTATATATTTTCTGGTTTCAATTTCACTATAATTATCATGTACTACTACTTAATCTGTTCAAACGTTATCATAGATGATGGACTATTAAAATCTTTAACTATATTTATTAACAGTTTATAAAATTATAATTTTAATAAACAACATTTAAGTTTTCATGACACACTTTTTTTATTAGTATATTCATATTTGTGTGACACTTTCCAAATAAAATAAATTTTTGATTAATCTCATCCACTAATTTTACTTTATCTTCACTCTATTTAATTATTTTCTCTGAACCAACTATCTCTTCAGTTTAACTATTTATTTAGTCAAAATAATTCAACTTTGACCTTAAAATTGAATGGATAAATAATTTAGAATGTTATCATAAATGATATTGTTGGATTCGTGAAAACATGTATCTTCAAAATATCATATTTTCATAACTTATAATTGCACTCAATCAAAGATATTAATGTGAGTCATCTAATGAAAGTCAAAGTGTGCAAAAATAACTAGTACGGGGGGAGTGCCACCATTCAATTAGCATCTTCTTAAGATGTTGATGTGTGTGTTAATGACACTTAAATGGAAGAAAAACATGTTATAACGAATTCAACAATATTAAATATTATACTAATATTTTTACTTACCTATTCATTCAAGTATTCAATCAAAATTAGTATCTTTGACTGGGAAAAAAATGTGTGCAGATAGAAATGTGACAGAAGAATTAGTTTTTTATAGGGATGGTTCTACAAGAACTTAAAACATTACACAATAACACGTGGCTAATGAAGTATTGTATTACACAATAGATACTCAAATTATCAAAAATTCTCATGAGATAATCATACTAATATTTCTTATTATCAAAAGAAATTATCAAAAAGTCTCACTAGTTTTCTTGTAGAAATATTAGTGCTCTTGTAGAAATATTAGTGCTCTTGTAGAAATATTAGTGCTCTTTTAGAAAAAAAAAAAATTTTGAAAAATATCATTCATAATGTTGGGAAACGCCCAACCGCGATTAAAATAAGTGGAATCAAACATCTAGTCTGGGTATCCTATCAAGGATAATCAAACTAAATGCTAATCACAAAGAAGAGATCCAATAAAAATAGTATCACCCCTCAGGAGATACCTAGCCACCAGCGAAAACCATGAACCGCTTAACAAGGGATCCGCATCCAAGCATAATCTACCTTGTTAATCAGGGATCTGCAACATCTGCAACACCACGAACACGCTGACCTGTGTTGTTCAAGCGTAAACACCTTGATTCAAACTGTAGACGCATTGAAAACCCGGAATCAAGTATCCAAATAATCAGATCCGGTAGAAAAAACCGAATTTCAAAGATCTCAATCTACTTAGAGATTGAGTAAGGGTTTCGATCTGAAGGATCGAGTCGGAAAAAAAGAAAAAACTACTAATTAAAAGCCTCAGATCTAAAGGTTCTAAAGGTTCTGCATGGAGATTCCACACTTATTCAGGAACAGAAATCAATGAAAAATAATTAAAGAGTGTTTTCCCAACTCCCAAAAGGGAGAGGGGGAAAAGATGGAGACGGTTAGGGTTGGGTTGGAGAGGAGGCGAAGAGAAAAAAAAAGTGCTCAATTAACCATTTAATCATATCAGTATGATGTGACTATCTTGTATTTTTTTTTAATCACCATTTCATAATTAATAT